>VWZK01007871.1:42179-57359 GCA_013396935.1 Baryphthengus martii | reverse complement strand
TGTTTTTTGTTTTTTTTTTTTTTTTTTTTTTCTGTTTACTGGGGAACGAGGGAATGACATTTTAAAGAAAACGTTGCCTCGATAGCTTCATGAACTACTCCTGTTTTAGATCCTTATTTTCAGGCTTCTGTGGATTTTGACCGAATTAGTTGTTTAGAAATACCAGTCATCTGCTTCTTAGTTGAAATTCATATGCTCTTTCTAAAGAACCTGTGTTTTTTACAGGATTGCTGTATACAGCGCTTTAAAAGCACCTAATAACCTGTAATGGAAAATAAAACCTGAAGATTAGCAAAACATAAATTCCTCTAAAATATAATATAAATATATCCCTTATTGCAATTAATTGCAGGCAGCAACTGTAAAAAAGAAAAAACCAACCATGATAATCTGTCTAGGTCTTCCAAGACCACAGATAAATTCTGCCATTTTATCTTTGTCTTGAACTGACTCTTTTTAATGGGTTGTAAAACAGGACAGAGGAAAGGAAAGTTGTGGTAAATTACATGAATATTTAGGAAGGTGCAAGAGTGACAAAGAAAACCAGTTAAGTCATTACTCTGTGGGCTTGAGGCAATAGGTAGGCTGATGCACTCTATGAGAAGTTGTAAAGTCCATTTGTTGCTGACTTTTACGTTGAATTTTTTTAAGACCTGGGTACATAATTCTGAATATCTCTAGCTCAATTATCTTTTCTCATCCAATAGCCTTTCAGATTAGGGGATTCTAGCAAGACAGTTCTGGAAAAGTGATGGGAATTTCCAAGATGCTTTATTTCTGTTTATGGTAAAAGAGTCTTTAGGATGAAGAGACTGCTGAGATGCTCCTTTCAAAAGTAAGCAGTGCACCCCTTTCACAGGATATGATCTCTTAATCAAAGACTGTAGATGACACAGAAGAAGAAAACTAGCCATTTTCTTATGGCAATAAACATTCATCCAAAATGAATGTGCAGTGTAAATCTATGTTTTTTATATATATATATTTCAAAAGAACAGTGAAGTGTTATGACTTGTCATAATTTTCTGTCCCTTAAACAGAACATTTTGTGATAATCTCTGAAGAAAATGTCTAAAATAAGAAGATAATTTATGACCACATAGAGTGAAAAACAAAGCAAACAATAACCCACTGGCCCATTTTGTTACTATGGAGTTGGCCTCAAGAGTACCTATTACTAGTTTAAAGTAAAAACTATTATTACTATCCTCACATCAAGTATTTTAAAGACTGTTTAAAGCACAAAACTTAGATTCCGAAGAAATTTATAAGGCATTGAGCTATACAGACAAGAAACTCAAGTGACTTCAGCACTTCCTTGTAAATTTTCTGGAGAAAATATCTAGCTACATAGTTACGGAAATAAGTATATCCTCTTTTTAGACATGTTTCTCCAAAGCTGCAGGTCTGGAAGTCTGACTGCTGATTGCTACAGACTGAACACTACTCACTTTCATCTAGTAAGTACTATGAAAATTTCACACTGTTTTCCTTTTCCTTATTCTTGTGGACATCTTCACTAGCTCAGTCAAGACGCAATAGTTCACAGGAGTAGGATTAGCTAAGAAGCCTATTCTATTAAATCTGCAAGACTTGCAGAGGCCTCAAAGAGTTTCTTTCAACCCACCAATAAATGTATGCTGTTGTCACTGGTACACAAGAAGATTCATGTCTTCTGACATGCATTTCAGGATTACCTTTAATAATTTTAGCTCTGGAGCTCTGGAGTGTGTTAACTAAGATATGGACCATTCTGTAGGCAATTTCTCTGTAATTCTGATGCTATTGTCATCTGGAAGAGCTAAGGGTCTCTTGACATTTTATTTAGGTGGCTCTTGGATGAGTATATGTCCTAACAGCTATCCAGTAGAGATGTTGGCATTCTTTGTACCTCTTGCCCTTATTAGTTGGTCTTAGGAAAATGGTTCACATTAGTGACTTTTCCAGTGCTTTCCTGAAGTAGTATTGGAGAGGAAGAGACATCAGGGTTTCTGTGCTTTTCTGTAAATGAACTGAATTCCTGTGAGATAATAAGTTCACGGTAAAGATGCTCCTGAGTACATTAGGCACTGATGAGTGTGTTAGACGTTCAACATCCATCATGGTTAAATCTCAAGAGAGAAATTGCTAGAGAATCCTCATTCTTTATCTGATCCCTGTTTTTTAGAGTTTCTTGACCACAGGCTCAATCTGTGACAGGAATTCACAGTCACTGGAAGTAAGGGAGCAAAACTGGACCGAAGATGAGTCTCCACTGGGCAGTGAGGATTTGGTTAGAGAACTATTAGAAAAACTGAAAACACACAAATCCATGGGCCCTGATGGGGTGCATCCACGTGTGCTGAGAGAGTTGGCTAATGTTGTGGCTGAGCTGCTCTCCATCATTTTTGAAAAATCACGGGGAACAGGAGAGGTGCCCGAGGACTGGGAAAAAACCAATATCATTCCAGTCTTCAAAAAGGGCAAGAAGGAGGACCCTGGCAACTACAGGCCGGTTAGCCTCACCTCCATCCCTAGGAAGATGATGGAGCAGCTCATTCTGAAGGCCATCTCTAATCCATTGGAAGAAAAGAAGGTTATCAGGAATAGCCAGATTGGATTTACCAAGGGGAAATCTTGCCTGACTAGTCTGATATCCTTCTACAAAGGCATAACCAAATGGGTTGATGAAGGGAGAGTAGTGGATGTCATATATCTTCACTTCAGTAAGGCTTTTGATACTGTCTCCCACAACATCCTCATTGGTAAACTCAAGAAATGTGGGATGGATGATTGGACTGTGAGGTGGATTGCAAACTGGCTCAACAACAGAGTTCAGAGGATTGTGATCAGAGGCACAGAGTCAAGCTGGAGGCCTGTGGCTGATGGTGTTCCCCCGGGATCAGTATTGGGTCCAGTTTTGTTCAATATCTTCATCAACGACGTGGATGAGGGGATAGAATGCACCCTCAGCAAGTTTGCTGATGATATGAAAGTGGGAGGGGTGGCTGACACACAGGAAGGCTGTGCTGCTGTCCAACGAGATCTGGACAGGCTAGAGAGCTGGGCAAAGGTGAACCTCATGAAGTTCAATAAGGACAACTGTAGAGTCCTGCATCTGGGGAGGAATAACACCAGGCATCAGTACAGATTTCCAGTCCCGCTGGAAAGCAGCCCCATGGAGAAAGACCTTGGAGTCCTAGTGGACAGTAAGTTGTCCATGGGACACCAATGTGCCCTTGTGACCAAATGGGCCAATGGGATCCTGGGGTCCATTAAGAAAAATGTGTCCAGCTGATGTAGGGAAGTTCTCCTCCCCCTCTACTCTGCCCTGGTGAGACCACACCTGGAATACCATGTCCAGTTTTGGGCTCCCCAATTCAAAAGAGACAGGGACCTACTGGAGAGAGTCCAACGGAGAGCTATGAGGATGATTAAGGGACTAGAACACCTCTCCTATGAAGAGAGACTGAGTGAACTGGGGCTGTTTAGCCTTGAAAGGAGATGGCTGAGAGGGCATCTTCTTCATGTCTATAAATATCGGAGGGGTGGGTGTCAAGAAGAAGGGGACAATCTCTTTTCAGTGGTACCCAGCAACAGAACAAGAAATAATAAGTTTGAGTTAGAACATAGGAACTTCCACCTCAATGTGAGGATAAACTTCTTTACTGTGAAGGTGATGGAGCACTGGAACAAGCTGCCCAGAGAGGTTGTGGAGTCTCCTTATCCAGAGACTTTCAAAACCTGCATGGATGTGTTCCTGTGTGGCCTGCACTAGGTGACCCTGTTCTGGCAGGAAGGGTTGGACTAGATGATCTCTAGAGGTCCTTTCCAACCCCTAACATTCTATGATTCTATGATTCCTGCAAATAGAGTATTTAGAGGCAGTATTATCTGAATATGAGCACAGACAATAAAAACAGTATCATGGTGAATGCAAGGAAGTAAAGTTCTTTCTAACCAAATCCAAACAAAGTTGAAAGCATCTTATTTAGACACTGATTACTGATATAGTTAACTATATCTATAGAAATAAATATCAAGTGAATTAAACAGATTTCAGATGTAGATCCAACCATCCCAGAGGTGGAAGGACAAACTGAATGAACACCAAAGTGGGAAAAGGGTCAAAAGAAGATCAATAAAATAACAGATAGAGTCTCCAAAGATGATCTGTGTCACAGAGTCTGAAGTCGGCCAAGTGTCCCTGGTGAGAGTCCAAGATCTTGTAGGAAGTTCATGCAGAATTCAACATGTGTAGGAAAACGTATGTGCAGCATGGGAAGTTCTCCCGTGCTGACAGCAAGAGACTTCCTTTTTGGGTAAAAAATAAGCCCTTTTTATAACATAGGGTCATAAGAGGGCATAGAACATCCTATTTTGAGCAGACAATATGTCACATTAATTTCTATTTTTCACCTGTAACAGTCAATAGATGATGATGATGTTTTCTGTTCTTTCAGAGCAATTTTATTTTTCCAGACTGTTTCCCACATTTTCAGATAAGTTGCCATTACAATCACTTGTTTTTGTGCTTGTCAGTGGTATCTCAGGACTAGATGACCTTTAAAGATCCCTTGCAACTTAAAGCATTTCATGATTCTATGATTCAAAGAGGCCAGTTTTACATTTCAAGGATTTTTCTTGTTCCTATACCTAGTTCCCAAGCTCAAAGCTCCAGGCTGATAGGCCTTTCTCTGTTAGTACTTTTCAGCAGATATTTTCCTTTGGTCAGTAATTTTCCCCTTCCAACCAGCCCACCTTTATAGTTGCTCACATCACCTTCAGGAAAGAATAGGGGCAAAATTCCTGAGTGTTTTAGGATATAAGACTAAGTTTCTCAAAATGAAAATAGTATCAAAATCTCATTTTGATAATAAAACGTTCATGAAAACTTGAAGGGTAGTGGGACATGCACAGTAACGGCCTTGCAGACAAGTATTTCTTAGCTTACTGTTGAGTAGTTTTATGATATAATATTCTTAAATAGTACGATTAATGAATACAGGTGTTTTTGACTTTAGAAGATTAAAAAACTTTTATGAGGACAGTAAGCATCTGACTCCCTTACCATGGTTTGCTCAGTCAGAAAACTGGATGGAATTACCTCTTTTCTGAACTTATCCATATTGGCTTTAAATCCATAAAATGTAAATTTCAAGCCAGATTCTTTTCCTAATCTTAGGTTTGCTTGCAGATTTTCTGCAAGGTTTCTCTGATAATGCAGTTTAATGAACTGTGAATTTACATGTACCCTGTGTACTGACAGTTGTGGTGACTGTACTAGTACAGCTAATGTTATTAATACTAGTGTATATTGTACTGGGTTTGGGTGAGATGGAGTTAATGTTCCCCAGAGCAGCTCTTGGGGTGCTGTGCTTTGTATTGGGAGGTAGATAAGATGTCCATGTTGTGGCTGCTGCTGGGCAGTGCTCACACAGCACCAAGGCTGGCTTTCCAACATCTTCCTGCCTCCCTGCCCAGTGAGATGAGGTGGGCAAGATCTTGTGAGGGGACACAGTCAGGACAGCTGACCCAAACTGACCAAAGAGATATTCCACACCGTGTGACGTCAGCTCAAGTATAAAAGGGAGAGAAAGGAGGAGGGAGTTGGGGTCATCCGTTTGTGAAGACGCTTGTCCTCCGAGCAACCGCTATGCGTACCAGAGCCCTGCTTCCTGGGAAAGGCCAGGCATCGCCTGCTGATGGGAAGTAGAGAATAAAATCTTGTTTTGCTCCGCTTTGCGCGTGCGTGGGTGTCTTTTTGCCTTTTCTTATTAAACTGCCTTTGTCGTACTCCATGGACTCTTCCCATCTTATTCTCTTCCCTCCTTGTCATGCTGAGGGAAGTAGTGGGGAGTGATAGAGCGACTTGGTGGGTACCTGGCACTCAGCCAACATCGACTCACCACAATATATAATTCCAGGGTTTTTTCCACCTTTTCATGGGACGGACTGTAACAGTGATTTTATGTAAACTGGTGATAACATTCAAAAACGTGTGTGTGTGTGTGTGTGTGTGTGTGTGTGTGTTCAGCCTCATTTTGAGGAAGGAAAAGAGACGTAAGGAACTTTTCCACTTTCTCCACTAAATTGGAGGATGAGCTGCTTTAATACATCTGTGCAACATTCATTCAGGGTTTGAAGTTTTAATGCACAGACTTCAAAGAACAATCCATACAGAGTGAGCTGACTTGTGTCTCACTTATAAGCAGTGTTTCTTTTTTGCTAAATCAGGATATGCAGATGCTGACCATAGATAGCTGGACTGTCAATGAGTCTGGAGGAATGGTTCAGGGGTGATGAGTGGATGTTTATTCGCCTCCTTGTTTAGGAATAGTATCCTTTGGGTCTGAGGCTGTGTGGGTGTCACGAGAAAGAAAGAAAGAGGAGAAGTGGAAACAGTGGGAAGCTGATTATGGATGACATTAACCCCAAATGACAATTGTGCAGACTAGAGGTAGATTTTATTGGGCAATTTTGGGACTGTGTTATTTCAACAGTTAGTAAAATCTGTTAAAGACTTGTTAAAAAAGAAACGCTAAAAGATCTTCCATAAACACAAACCCATACATGGGCGAGTATGACACTGCTTGGTTTCTCAAGAGGGCTGTTGAAGACTAATGCTGAAAAAATGTTACTAGCTCCCAAACTGGTAAGATGAGACGTGCCTTTGTTTCAAGGTGTTATTTCCTTCTTAATGGCAGTCTGGTACCAAATTTAGCTGAATAGATACATTCTGTTGTACCCCTGGTACCTAGCCCCTGCCATAACTAAAGACACACAGGACTGTGTAATATTTGTTTACCTTTTAAAAGGCCATGCCTTTGATTTAACTGAGATATTCAAACTGACCTATATTATCTTCTTCCCCTGTTGTATTTGCATGGTAGATATTATAAACATCTTAATTTAATAAGAGTATTGCACTAATTGAAGCTGGTACCTTGGAGTGCTGAAGCAGCAGATGTACACTTGCTGACAATGAAAACAGAGAATCTCTGGCAAATGAAATGTAATCTGTCATAAACAACATAAAAGCCTAAAGAAAGACAATAATTTAAATGGAATATGCTTCCCTGATGTGTCACTTCAAATCACAGACTATTTTAAAATATGAATTTCCCTCAGGGCTTCTGCAATTTGTAAGACTTGCTGACTATCTATGCACTGATAGTGTCCATTCTCTCTTCTCTTTACAGGGTATTTCAGAGAATAGTGTTCCTTAATGTTAATAGAAGAAGCTTCACATTAATTCTTTTAATACGATATTCAGAAAAAGTATGTTGTTAGTTTTAACATAGAATATCTGCACACAAATTGTTTTCCTCTACCCCAATTGAACAAGAAAGCTGTGTATTTACGAAAACATGTACTTCTTTCAACCGAAAATTACATCTGATCTGAAAGTGAATTTCCAAGACAGCAACTGAAAATTCAGCTTTTCTTTTTTCTTTTTGTGCTGGGGAAATTCTGACACGATGAAAATGCTTACACTGCGCTTCAGGACAGCACAGCACCTGGAATGTGCTCTGCAAGCAAAAAGTTGAGGAAAGTTTTGGTTTTGAAAATGTTAATCTGATTTGCTGGGGAAAACTAAGAAATATGTATATGGCTTTAAAGATTGCCTTGCTTCCACTTATAGAGGAAGGAGGTGGGAAACTGAAACCTGGGTCAGATTGGTATTCCCAGTGCTGCTGGGATGTTAGGATTATAATAGAGCAGAGCTGTAGATGCTGAAATGTCCTGGGCTGGGTTGCTTGAGCCTCGGATCTTTAACTGCTGGTCTAAGAAGCTTGAATTGATAAGCAATCTAGCAGAAGAGATAACAGTGACATGTTAAAACCTTGCCATGTTTTCCATAAAAGTTTGTGGATATCAGTCATTTACAAAACATCATTTCCTTAGGTCAAATTTTCTTTTTTTTTTTTTTTTTTTGGTCAGAATCTCTCATGACAAGTCTAAGTACTAGGCTTATGTCAATGTTTAGCCAAAGCCTAAAATGGCAACCTCTAACCAGGTGTTTTTGTGACTCAGTCTACACATAGCATTACATTTATGCACACATGGTGTCCTTTTTCACAGTTGAGGGTGACAGAGCACTGGAATGGGCTGCCCAGAGAGATTGTAGAGTAGTCTTCTCTGGAGACTTTCAAAACGTGCCTGGATGCGTTCTTGTGTGACCTACTCTAGGTTCCTGCACTGGCAGGGCAGTTGGACTTGACGATCTTTCGAGGTCCCTTCCAACCCCTAACATTCTGCGATACTGTGATTCTGTGTCCTCAGACAAGCACCTCCCTGCTGTAGATATTCACTGGCTCAACACAAGAGCCCAGATGAATAAGTGCAGCTCTTCTGGGTGCTGTATCATTGACATAGGGTTTGATTTACAGAGGTAACTGTTGAGTTTGGATTCCTCCATTTACTTTTAACATACCTTCAGGAATATAAGCAATATGAAACTCTTCTGTTTTCCACTTCAATGTTTCATTTGGAGTTGTGTAAAATGGGCTTAAAATATTGCATATGTGGAAAATTCTCATTTGGATGTATTTTGAGTCTAAATTGCACAGCAACAACTGGTTAGGTCATGCTGTCATACTTGTGATCTGAGGAATTAAATAGTATGCCTGTGGCACCTATTCACTAAAATCTTTCTCCACCTTCCTCCAGTTTCACAGCCTTGTGCTTTTGCCTCCTTGGCCTGAGGGCCCTGTGGAGTGAATCACACAACCTGTGCACCCAAAACTCCATCTGTACACATCAAGGTGCAGGAAGGTGGAAAACCAAGCTGCTATGGCACAGTTTATCTTTGCCTCTTGTTTCCTCACTGGTGTTTGTCTGCATATGCATAGTAAGCCCAACACAGACTGTGGAAGAAATGCATCTCTCCTAGCTTTCCCATGGCTGATTGTTTTCCTTATGACATATGATATGTGAGTTGCCTCAGGATCCTGAAAGTGCCTACTTTGTCCTTTGAGAGTAGTTAAAATTGCGTGTTGTCTAACTTAGAATCATCCTGCAATTTGAGACAAAGGTTCGGTAGAGTAGACATTAAAATTTACTAGTGTGACATAAAAGTCCCAATCTCTTATAGTTGGAGATGTCCAGGAGAATGAATGCAAGCCTTTGTTCTTGGCTCTGATTCCATATAATCTACGCAAGGAGAACTCCTGAACTTAAAGGGTGCACTGTCAGGTCAACAGTGACAAATAGTGGTGGTGCTCAGAAAATTCTTAGTGCTAATTAAAGTTGAAGTACTATAATTAGTTTATTTGCTTATTTCTGGAACCTTTCGTGGTTTAGTTATTGATTTTATACATACAGACGTGGTTGAGACGAGGATATTGAATTAGAGGTTTTATGTTCTCTGAAGACTTTCCACTGAACCATGCAATAATACATAGCACAATGAGAGTAAGAGAACAGAAATAACAGTATCTTAAAAGGACTTTTTTTCAGTTCTCTTGGAAATTCATTGATTTCAAGACAATTTTAAAAGAATTATGTTAGTTCTGCTTTCTCAAAAAGAGAAGAAATAATTTTAGCAAAATATTTACTGACTAATTCCTTTTCTCTTTTTGTGTAGTTCTTGACTTGTGAATAATTTCTATGCCACTACTCATAACACTGTCACTTTATTGGACTGCAGTGCAAGTACTGGAAAACATAACAGAACCAGCTGGGCTTTGAGTTGGACAATTACATGACAATTTTCTTGATTCAATCATACTGAAAAGTAATTTTTTATCTATTCTGCTAGTCTTGCGAAACAAGCTTCCTTCTGTTGTTCTTCATCTTCAGGATATGGTTTATCTGAAATCAAAATGAGGAAAATAATGTCTCTTTAGAAAGTAAAATACCAAAGACATGCCTGGAATGTCTATATAGAGTGTTCAACATGTTTTATTAAGCACTGAGAAGTCCACTTAGTCTGGAGGAATTAACACGACACTTTTTTTTTAACGTGATAAGGTAATTCTCAGGTTTTTGGAAATATCTATTCCCATGTGATAAGGATTTAAGATGTGATCACTATCATAATCCTTCAAACACTAAAGTGTCATCTTCTAAAGCCACTTGTGCTAGGTCCGTGATATATCTCTGTATTTGTAACCAACAACTGACTTAGGCACCGAAGTGCTCGATTTCTTAAAAGAGCTCAAAGCCATTTAGTGAGACACCTGGGAAATCTCTGCAACACCTGGAAAAGAAAACAAAAACCTAACTAGTATGTTAAGCAAAGAGCCGATAAAGATGCAGCGGCTCTCCTACCCCAAACACACAAACAAATAGACTGGATCATAAATCTCACCCTACAGATGCCTTGCTTAAGATTTCAGTCTAAGATGAAGCTGTTATATCAAACTCTCTTTTGAAATTCTGGAGCCCTTTGTCTTTTTTTTTTTTTCTCTGTCATGCAAATTGGTGAGCACTTTTGTTCATTTTTGTTTTCTTTCAAGATGTGCCTGATGGTGCTGTTACCCACTATCTGTTCAGGATCATGACTTAATGAATAGACAGTAAACACAGAACATGAGGAACAACATCTCCATTCATCTCCTTGCTTAGGAGGAATTAAAGTTCAGATGCCTCCCTGAAAGTGCAGTCATAGCAATAACCTTCTATCCTTTTTATTGGTGGTGTGCTTCAGGACAGGAAATAAAGATTTCTTGGATCACAAGGATCTTGGATCACTCTAATTTTTGCACTGTTCTTCCTCCCAAGACAACTTTGAGTGATGTGTTTTGGTGAGTCTGATCTGCGGAGCTTCACATGTGATGTGTGGGATGTGTCCGTGTACAAAGTAGCCTGTTGACTGCTGATGAAGGTGCTCTTCTGGCTAATGGGAATCTCCAATGAGCAGCTGAACGTGGTTCTCCTGCTCAAGCGCTCTGACCATTAAGCACTTTGATGGCCATTGACATTACATAATAAACTGCGAAGTAGCAAGTCCATCTTTTAGGGTACCTGAGTCTGTTGGTGTGTGTGAGGCATTTTTAGGAATAAAAAGCTGTGGAGTGTCTGGCTTTTGGACCCCAGTCAGGGATAAGCTTAGTGCAGAGCTGCTAAAGGGTAGTACACCAGAGGCACTTCTGCACATGCATGTAAACTGCACTTTCAGGTCCACAGAGAAGCATTAATGTGCACTGAATTAAGATGCTTTTGTGGCAGATAGAAATTGAATAGTGAGGTTTTTCAGGATTGTGACTCTTAGATAGTTAAACTCTGCCAAAGATTTCTCTCTCCGAGATGCATATTTTTTCTGTTCTAGCCCTTGATTTTTCTAATCCAACTTTCTAATCCAGTGTTATTAGAGACAATAGCGCTTTAAATTACTATATTTGCACAGAATATATTTTTGCACAGTGATGCATTTTCTGGAAAGTGGAGTGCCTACTTTTATGTGATGAAGAATCTATAATTTGTTGCCCTTTACAAGTAAATTTCTATTGTTTTGGTATTGGTTCTGCCCTGTTGTCATGTCCTTGTTGGTGAATTGCCTAATTTGCAGTATTAACCTATTGTCAGGTGATTGGTTATATGCTTGTTAGCCTGAATAGTCTCTTCTAGGTTTGCTTGAAAAATAGGAATTTAATTTGCTTTTGTGTCTTTTTCTTATATTTGCCTTGATTTTGGCAACTAAGGTCTTTGAGGGGAAGGACTTTTTTTCCTATGTGTGTGGGACAGAGGAGCTAATCTATTGAGTGGCTCTTGGTTCTCACAAAGTTAGTTACGACTCTATGTTAAGTTCTCCAAAGTCTGACTTGCTATTAGATGTCCTGTTACTTCACACTTATTTGATCATTGCATAATGTGCTCAGGACTTAGCAGTCTCTACCAATTTCTTATCTTCAAAATTAGGTAAACTGGTAAGAAAGATTTTTGCTATTCTAGAAAATTCTCACTGATATTTAATAATCTGATCACCTTTTTGATGATTACTTTTGTGTTAAAAATTCCCTCTGTGCAGGATAGAAACATTTCTCATAATTTTCTTAATTAAAACATGTTACTTTTTTTTTTAACATAGATGTAAAAGATATCATCCACTGTAATAAAGAATATAAATAATTTTGATGCTTATAATCAAAGTTCTTGGCAGAATATTCAGTATCTCTTTAACTTTGTTTATGCTTTCATTACATTTGTGGCTTCTGCCTTTTGTGATGACATCTTTTTCGGTTTTGGTGGGCTGTTTGTCATAACACAATGACGTATGCATTATTACAAACACAAAGGTGTCTGAAGGTAGTACTCAGTATTTGTGCAATGTCTACTGATTGACTTACTTCTACTGTGTTCCTTATGGATATTGATAGAATATTTTAGACAGACTTACTTATTTGAAGATAGGGGCTGTTTATCATTTGATTAACTTTTTTTTTTTTTTTTTTTTTTTTTTTTTATTTTTGGAAAAAAGCGTTTTTATTTTTTTTTTTTCAATTTGGTAAACAAGCGTATTTAATCTTTTTCTCCATTGTACTGGTTTTACATGGAAAAGCTCTGGTGACAGGGATCACAAGGTGACCTCAATGAGAAAAGGCCAGGGGCTGCCCCACATCAGGCACAGATGGTTCTGCTGGTTTTAACAGATCCACCACAGGGCACAGTTGAGCCCATAAGCCAAGCTGATGGCACCTTGGTGGGAACGCTTAAGAAAGGGCAGAAAAGAACAGACAGGGAGAGAAGGGAACAAAAAGATTGAAAACCAACAAAGGGAACACCAAAGTCAGAGGAGGAGGAGAGCACACTTTGTGCTGGAGAGATTTTCTCCCAGTCCTTGCCTCTGAAGGAACTGTGGCCTGTGGAGGACCCATAATGGAGCATGTTCTTCCTTGAAGGGTCTGCGTCCATGGATGAACCTGTTCTGGAGCAGGTAAACCCCAGAAAGGAATGAAGTCTCTAAAGAACCCGCAGAAGAGGAAAAGAATGAGAAGGAAAGAGCAACAAACAGAAATCTCTACCTCCTCACCTCAATCCCCCTGTGCTGCCTAGTACACGTTGTGGTAATAACAAGGAAAGTGTGGAAGTACTTGGAGTGAAGTTGGACCTGGGAAAAGGAGAGAAAAGATAATTTTCACAAGTGTGTAAATGTTTGTTTCTTTTTGTTTGTTTGTTTTTTCTTTGTTCTCTACTGCATGAATTGTTCATTAAATATTTATTTTAATTGGCAATGAATTCAGCTAATTTCTCCAAGTCAAGACTGTTTCATCCATGATGGTAATTGGTAGGTGATTCCCATGTCTTTGTCTTGACTCAATGAGGTTTCTTGTTCTTATTCTTATTTTCTCCCAGTCCATCAGTGGAGTGGCTGGGTAGGAGTACATCTGCTAGCCAGGACCAACCCACCACAATCATCCAAGAAAATAACAAAATCTTTGAAATGGAATACCTGGTAAAGAGATATTTTATACTTTTCAGAAAAGAAATCATTTAAACTAAAACTCATTGTTTTGAAGAACAAAAGAGTACACAAACATTACAGAAATATGTGGAAATGAAGTGTGTAGCTATGCTGGAACAACGTTCTATCTCAGTTATCACATTTTCTCTGTCTTCCTTCCAAAATGGTAATACTCACAAATAGTATTTATTGCTCTTTTAATAAAATAAGCCGACACCCATGTTGACTCTACTATTTGGATTGTGTTTACAGCACTTTTAAGTTGAATGACTCCCAAGGAAATCTTTCATTTCATGAAGCATGGCTTAGAATTATTTTAAGGTGTTTCCTGCATCTGCATAAACAGAAACCTTCTGAACACCATTCCATTCATCTCTACAGTATTAAAAATTAAGACTATGGTTTAATAAACAAACAAAAAGAGTCAAAGCTATTATTTTATTGTTAATACAGTTTTTATGAGATGAGTTTATATGTTTATTGATTCTTTATGGAGCATGAGAGCCTATAAACGTTATTTTGGCATTTTTTTTTGTTTGTATCAAATTTTGTGGTTTACTTGAAGAAAACAATTTGTGAGACTGATGGAAGCAATTAATGGATTATTTTTCAGGCCTGATATAAAAGATAGTGGACTGGGAAATTTCAGAAATAAAGTTTTCTGTTTCTTGAGTTTGTGAGATGCTTACAAGACTGATTTATCAGATTCCAAGTGTAAAAACCTGTCCAATTTTCATTTGCTCAGCTTTTGGTATCTTATAAGTTGTAACTGAATAGACTCAGTTGTTCTCCAGCCATCCACAGAGATCTCCAGATACATAAAAACAGAAGCCAACAACAATGAAGAACATACTTGATATTTTTAAGAGGAAATCAAACCCCCCTCCCCCCAAACATCTTAACCTCCCTACGTACACTCCTATCAGGATTTTATTACATAAGCTACTGAAGTAAAAAGAAATGTAAATATTTCCCAAATACCTTGTTTCACACTCTTCCAATTTTGTTCATCTACTATTCTTCTTAAGTACATTGCATGATAATCCTTCAGTCTTCCTGGATTATTTTATTTCTCCTTTAAGCAAACCCAGTGTCTCAATTTCCTATAATGTGCTACTGTGCTGTTTATTCAGTGCCTTGATTGGCTGTAACATGGAATCACTGAGACCGTGGGTTTTTCACTAGAGTGGTTTTGTACCTGGACTACTTTCTTGTATTTCTCAGCCTTCCTCATGTGTCTCTCTATGACATTGCCTCTGGCAGTGCAGCCATGCCCTGTTGGCACAAAAAAAAGACAATTCAGTTGGTTAGTGAAGAGTTGGAGGAGTTACCTCTAGTTTTCTCCCTTTATGACGCTTGGTACATAACAAGAAGCATCTGTTGTTGGATGTTCGAATTATATTGTCCTGGTTTGAGGCTGCCCTGACCCTAAACCATGACATATATAACATTATAAGACTACTAGTGAGTCCACTATTCTATGACCGTATGTCTAAAGGCCTGTCGAGTACTAACTCGTGATGACATCCTAGATGTCTCAATAGAGATTCAGTCACTGTCTGCTTCTGTGCTCCACATTCCCAAGTAGAGCTTGAAATTTGCTTAACACATTTTACTCAATCATGCTTTAGCTTTACATATTTCTCATTTAAAGAGTGTCCCAGCTGAAACAAACCCATGACAAGTTAAGGCGTAATGGCGCCCTGGATGGTTTTGCAAGCTTAAATCATGGTTTAGGCTTAATTGCAAATGAGATGACAGAGCAAATTTCTTTTTTTTTTTTTTTTTTTTTT
>VWZK01007871.1:0-33470 GCA_013396935.1 Baryphthengus martii | reverse complement strand
TTTTTTTTTTTTTTTTTTTTTTCATGTGTTGCACTTGAGATTTGTTCTCTCTTATTCCCTGTCCTGAATTGACAATCTTTATCATTGAAGCCCTTGTCTTTGGGTAGTACAGACAGCAAATCCACATGTGTGCCTACACTCAAGCTATTTTTCAATGCTCTGATAGCACAAATGTGTCTTACAGTAGACTTTTTAAATAGTGTTAAACAATGGTAGAGGCACATCTCTCAAGTAAAGTAATAGCTGCAATTTCTCTTGACTTCAATTCAGCTGCAAAGTGCATGACATATTTGAAAACACCTACAATACATTTGAAAATACCTGAGTGGAAGTCTTCTGGTCTGTGTTCCTTTATGTGTACAGTCTTTAATGACTAAATAGTAATCCTCTGTTTAGATGATGAAATGAAGCATGCTATGATGTCAAGCCACTGGAATTTTCCTGTAGGTCTTGACATTTCTCCCTTTGCTGCATCATTGATGTGGATGCAGATTTGTTTTTGACTTGTCCTTAGCATAGGAACAAACTCTAAATACGCTCAAGTGAACCATTCAGAAAGTGCAATTGTACTGACAGCTTCCATCCCTCCACTAATTAATTCTGATCTTTGCTGCAATCCGTGTATAACGTGCATAATTCTTGAATAAATGAACAAATGCATATGGAATGGTGTCTGCTCAAAATTGATACAAGTAGAAAATGAAACTCCATATCCCAAGGACTTTTTTTTTTTTCTTTTTTTTTGAGATAGTAACTGCTGTGCTAACAGTTTGGAAGATGGAGCTGTTCAATTGACTTATTTAGTTTTATTGTGAAAGAATAGAGAGGTGAACTATACTTTTATGAGCATATGAAAAAACAGTTGTTAAATTAATTCCAAAATTAAATCATTGTGCATTAGGGATACCCTAAGCAGAACTGGACCTTTAGTGTTATATTTTTTTAAAAAAAGGTCTTTCAAAATACTTTGTTGTTTTACTGCCTTGTTTGTGTATTCTTGCACATTTATTCTATTTATTTTTTATTTTGAATCAAACCAATATACATCACCAATTCCAACAATGGCTAGTAAACCTGATCTCAGTGTATGGGAAATTTAGGGAAGAAAATCACACCGGGGGGATCTACAGTTTCAGCAAGGAATCTATAGACGTGTGAGAGAGCTGATGAAATATATATTTATTTTCATTTCACTTTTGCTTATGAGGCAAGTAAGCAACCTCAGCATACTAATCAATGCTGGCTCTACGGGCTTGATCCATAAAATGGAGTGGACAGATGTGTGGTAATTATGAAAATTAAGCAAGTCTTATAAAATGGAACCATTTAAAGTTGTTCAAAATCCATGCAGGGCCTTTTATATTTTGATTTTGCTAAACAAATTTAAAAGTGATTGAAAACATTTATAGGCTGCTGCAAGTAAAATATCATGACAGGAGCATGTGTTATCTTGATTATGCATTTAGAAGTTACCTGATGAGAACAGTTTACACTTTCAGCAATGGAAATCAGAGTACAAATAATTGATGGGCTCCATTTACAGGTATCTGGGAGTTACAGATCTGTAGTGTGCAGTAGATAATTACCTTTTCTTGCAAGTCAGAAATGAAAAAAATGTAAGGTAAAGCTCTAAAAAAGGTTAGCTTAGAAGTAACTGTTGTGGTTTAACCCCAGACAGCAACTAGACACCACATAGCTGCTTGCTCACTCCTACCTCTCACAATGGGATGGGGAAGAAAATTCAAAAAAGACCCAACTTATTAACAGTTTAATAATTTAAGTAAATTGAAATATAATAATAATGAAAAGGAAGATAATGAAAAGAGAAAAATCCAAGAAAGACAAGTGATACACAAAGCAATTGCTCACCACCTGTTGACTGATGCCCAGCTAGTCCGTGAGCAGTGGTCAGCACCCCCCCTGGCCAGCTCCCCTCTGTTTATATACTGACCATGATGGCAAATTGTATAGAATATCCCTCTGGTTAGTTCTGGTCAGCCGTCCTGGCCATGCTCCCTCCCATTTTATTGTGCACTTACTTACTAGCAGAGCATGGGAAATTGATATAGGATAAGTGCTACTTAGCAACAACTAAAACATCCATGTATTTTCAACATTATTCTCACACTAAATCCAAACCACAACACTGTACCAGCTAATAGGAGGAGAGTTAACTCTGTCCCAGCTGAAATCAGGACAGTAACATAGCTGCCTATACACTTTTTCAGAATTGATTCACCACCCTAGCAGTGGAGAGGGCTACAGTGCTCTTGATACCTGAAGCAGCATGTTTTGAAATAGCCTGAGTATCTCCATAGGAAATTGAAATGGAAATTGCGACCATAGGAAGAGATACCATTCCTCATAAACTTCAAGATTCAGAAAGACAGTAGTAAAGAGTGATTCATCTCACTAATTTTAATTTTGTGGGGTCATAGGCTGGGCTTGATAATCTCAGAGGTCTATTCCAGCCTCAGCAATTCTGTGATTCCGTGATCATATTGATGGCTCCTCTTTTATTCAGAGTGCAAATCTTAGAGGGTAAGTTAAAAACACACCTGAAGAAGAGTGGAAAAAGTTCCTTAATGTGAGAGTGACGGAGCACTGGCACAGGCTGCTCAGAGAGGTTGTGGAGTCTCCTTCTCTAGAGACTTTCAAAACCCACCCGAGTGTGTTCCTGTGTGGGGTGCTCTAGGTGATCCTCCTTTGGCAGAGGAAGATGGACTCAATGACCTCCAGATGTCCCTTCCAACTCCTACCATTCTATGATTCTGTGATGTGAGGAAATAGTGTTGCTTGCTTTCTGAGCAGGGAATAGCAGTTTATAGAGGTTTCAGAATGAACATAGGCAGAGATAAAGAGGCAATATGCGTGGAGTTAAGAGCGTGTAGCTTCACCTGGGACTGAGGGACATGAAGAGAAAAGGGAACATACAGTTAAGCATGAAAGGTTACAGAAAGAGAAATGTTGTGAGAATCAGCAAGGGTTCTTCTAAGCTTGCTGAAAACATCAGAGATGTTGAGCCACCTGGGTGAAACTATTAGCCGTGGAGTGTCCCTCCAGTGACCCGTAACTTTGTAAATTTTCAGACAGCAGTCTCAGTATTCAAAATGAATTCATATAGATTTACAACAAAAAAAAAAAAGGAAAGAAAACATAAAGTTCCTGTTCCACAGTCCCATGCGTTCATTTACATTTATACCACCTGTACCATGACATTTTCTAGTGCCGCTGCTGACATTCCTGTGTGAAAGTTCTCCTCTCTCCATCTCCTGTGACTTTTCTCAAGGAAGGAAATGTGCTAGTTTCTAGTTATTGTTTTTTATTGTATTTAGTTTACTTTAAAAAGTTTATCAAATGACTTAAAATTTCCTTCTCTTTTCAGTTAGGCTCAATATTTGAGTTCTGGTGCAAATTTAGAATTTTAAGAGTGAGACATTGCTCTGGTGTCTTGAGTTCAGACAGGATCCCAAATATCCACTATCAGGCTGTGATTTTTGTTTTGGAATGAGGGGTGATCTATGGCTCTGGGGACACAAGACAGACTTTATTTTTGAGAAATCTGAGCCTTGTGGAAAACTCAAAATATTCATGTATTCTTTTATAATGGAAAGAGGAAGTAGAACCCTGCTTCAGCTAACCACAGAGGAGAAATAACTTGTTACATATCAGAAACGTAATATTTCAGCCTCTTTGTTTGCACACCTTAGTATTTTTTCTCATCATTTAAGAGACACAGCAAGGCTTTGCAGTTCAAGCAACAATCTTCCTGGTCTGTTATTATAGGTAAGCATGTAACTGGATTGAGTTAGACATTCAAACATGCTTCAAACTTGTCTCCTTCTGGCAACGGGTTGCTATTGTCACTAATGCCACACACCGCTTTTGTGACCTACGACTTGATCTCTTTAACTGATACTTCTAACTTTTTTTTTTTTCCCCAACATGTGTTCTTTTAGTATATATACTTGGAAATGGGGCCCTGTGTACTGCCTCATATACCTTTCAGGAACAATGCAGTACCTCGCTATTTGTGTTGAAAAGTTAAGAAGGGGGGCATAGCAACTCTTGGGAAACACTGAAATTCTTATCGCCATCTCAGCAAACACCATCTAGTAGATCAATAGACAGCCTAAGACAGCCAGATTTGGTTAAGCAGTTGTAGAGGAAATAGCAGAAAATAACATGCATTGGAGATGATTCTTTACAAATGAACACTTCAAATATCATGAAGAATTATTTGGATTATTTTTTCTGGATGAATTAGTTATTTATTAATTGTACTAAAGAAACACTTATAGGGTGAAACCTGAAGGTGCATATATTATAAGATGTCGACTCTGCTGAAACCTCAGGATTGTCCAGAACCTTGAAGTGCTGCAGCATTAATTTGCTAAGCTGAGTCAAAGCTTAATAGTTCTCTCCATTTATCTGAGGTGGCCACATGTGCTGTGCACTCACTGCTGGCTCATATGACCTTACAACAGAAAGACCGGTTTTGGCCTGAGATACTGAACAGTGTATGAATAAGACCATAGAGGGAAGAAACGGAAGACTAGAAGAAACTTCTGGATGGAACAGTAAGAAGGATTAAGATAATATTAGTACCCTCAACATCTTGGTAACTTAATCCATCTGAATTGCTTTTATACTCGTATTGGTAGGAAGTTTTAAGGAAACATTTGAATAAGGACCAGGTAATATTTGGAGTATTTACAAGGAGCACCTCCATGGCACTTCACCTCTTACTTCTGCAAACTCAGAAGTATTGTGTAGGTTTTACTCGAATTTAAAGTTTGTAAAAACCCAAATCAAATAATCTAGTTTCTACATTAATCTGCATTTACTTCACATGTGATAGCACAACGTGCTGGTTGTGCTTTAAGTATTTCCTGATTTAAAAAAAAAAATGGTGAACTACTAACCTTAACTCTGTTTCCCATAATATAGCATACTCTATTGTATTGCTGAATCAAAGCAATGCATGATGGGATTGCTTTAATCATAATACATAAAGAGAAATACAGTTTTTGGAAGTCTGGCCAATAGAAGTAATGAAGAACACAAAAAAATTGAATGATAACTCTCTCCAGAGAAGACAGCACAGGGTGTTCCTATTCAGTGTTAAATTTACTAAGAATAAAGCACAGTAATATCTTCACAAAAATTTTTTTTTAAAAAAGTCTCCTGTTTCACAGATCTAGTTATTTTAATACTCTGTCTTTTATTCAGCACTGGGATTGCAGTTAGGCGGACATGGGCTTCCTTTTCTACAGGCAAATATCTGGCTAATATACAACCGGCACAACTAGGCTTATGATGCTTGCTTCCAGTTCTCTAATATAAATGTTTTCTGAAAAGTGAAGGTGAACAAGGGTGTGCATATGTCATTGTAGTTAAGGCTATCGTTCTAATTGTTGTTAGAGAAGGTCAGAACTAGAGTCAGGAAAAAGCAGGAATATCGTGGAGATCCATATTCAGCTTAGATAGTTGTAAGTAAAATCAAATAAAAAAAAGGCAACAATCCTACTAAATGTTTTGAAAGGTATTTTTCTCATACATTAGCTCCCTAAGTTACTATAATTCTTTCACTTTCTCTTCTTCAGTGTTCTTTTTTTTCCCCCCAAACACTGCTGTTATAACTTATTTTATCTTTACTAATTTTTTTAATTTGCAGTATCTCTTCATGTCTCATATTTTTCTTTTTTTTTTTTTTTTCTCATTAATCTGAATTGCCATCAAACTACTTTAAGTAGATTTAATTAACCAAAGTGAGATGCTGACAATCTCCGAAGGGAGGTGCAGATAAAAGATGATTTAAAGCTTCACTGCTTGCTAAGATTTGTTCAAATAAAGTCACTTGAAACCAGAGTTTTTGTGCTATTAGTAGAGCGGTCTGCTGGAAGAACAGTATCTGTACTTTCCAAAGAGAAAGATATTCATCAGATACCATTTATAGGTATCTGATAGGTTAATTGCAATAGTCACTTTAACTAATAAGGAAGGGAAGTGGGAAGGGGATTAGAGGTTCTCCTCAAGTACGTGAAAGAATCTAACACAATATTGGTCGTAATATAGATGTGTTTAGTCTGCAGAACATCAGGAACAGGAATTTTCATCCTGTCTAGTGAGGCTGTTCCTATGGTTGCCATTTAGCAGCCCATAATAGTAGCTGAAAACTTTTGCACAGGAAGCAAAAGTAGCCTCCTCAGCGATCTGCTCAGGGAGAAGGAGTTTCCCAGTGGCATAATTCTACATCACTTTGACTTGTCCCATCAGACCTGTCTTCTTGCAGCTCCTACTTGTCATACAGCCCACGAGGACTGCAACAGCTAGGTGTAGTGACAGTAGCCCTAAGGCTGCCTACAGTTTGGGCAAGCCTGCCTCTGGGACCTGTGTAGATCATATCAGGTACATGCTCCTAAAGGAAAATTATAGCATCTTTTGAGTATATACTCTTTCTCTTTTTTCTTTGTTTTCTCCTTATGGAAAAAGAACATAATTATAAACAAATATGCTACGTTTGCATTTTGCATATGGAAAACACTGTTCATATTTTTATTTCATCTCATCTATTCTATCCACAAAGTAAGTCCATGTCAGTCCATGTACGGACTTCATGAAAATCCAAATGTGATGTACTAACTCATACTTATTCCTAAAGATGAACTAATACTGAAAACACAAAAGCCATAAATTTCAGGAACAGGAAACCTTTGATAAATTTTGTCCCCTCTGAGTTGCTGGGTCTCAGTTTGACAATCAATTGGATCATTTTTTTTTCTAATACTGATTATGCAGTGTTTTGACTCTTGAGCCGAGATGGATGATGACAGCCATTCATTTGGATAGTGCAGTAGCTTTCCCAAATACCTGATGCCCATGGAAGTTTCCTCCCCCAGCATTATTCCTTTTGCTACTGTCATATTAATTTTCAGTACAACTGAATAGAAATGTGTCTTGGGTTCATGGTTCCTTTTGTAAATGATTCTGTTTGTCAGGGGAGTGACCTAAAGAGGGAATTTGTAAGTGACAAGAGCTTGCTTTTATAACAAGCAATCTCCTGGAAATTATCACTTTATCACTATGATAAGGAAAATGTGTAGTTGAAAGAAAGGTCATTTGTTTTAATGTTATCTGCCTCTGATGTCACTGAGTTTTAAAGTAATTATATTCAACCTTCTATTAGAAAAGAAAAATGGCAGCTATGAGTATGGGGATTTTTTTCCAAGTTGCTTGGTTTCTGTGAGCTGGAATGCCAAACCTCTGATTACATCCTTGCAACAATCCTGACAATGGAATATGTTCTTTCCCTGCTTTAATATAAGAAAACCAGCAGGAGGTCTTACTTTCAAAAGCATTTGATAAAGGAGCCCACTCATGGAGCTGAGAGGAAATCAATGGAACTTTTTCTTTTCATGGGGTCTATGATGCTTAAATCCCATGGTATAATTCATTGCTTTTATGTGATTTTTCTGACAGTGTTCTGCCTTGTGGTTCACTCTGCCTTTTGTCTCAGGCTCACATTTTTTTGGCAAGTTTGCTTACAATTTTAGGCTGTAAAAACTAGGATATGGCAAAGCACTATCTTGGCACACTATAATGAGATTTTTTTTTTTTTTTTTTTTTTTTTTTTTTTTTTTTANCTTCTTTTTTTTTTTTTTTTTTTTTTGCAAGTAGAACCTGTCAGGGGCAGCTGAATAACACTGTTCTCACTAATCAAGCTCAAGAAAGGAATCTTCTGTGGCCTCAATACATATTCTCCCATGTCTCTCTCCAAACTTGAAAATATGCATTAAAAAGGAAATAATCCCTACTGACCATTTGAAATTCCTGGCCTAAGATAGAAGTGAGCTATCATATTTATCTTTCTCTCCTCTCCCTGGGAGCAATGCTAATAATTTTACTTGGAGATTGCAAAGCACAGATGAGCCAGTATGAGCATAAAGATTCCTACTCTCCTGCTGATGTATGTCGCAGCTTTTGTGGGGCACACTGTGTACTGCCGTCTGTGGATCCGTAGAATTGATGCAGGCACTCGTCCAGGAGTTGCTCTGTTTGCTGATGTGGCAGTTAACAGGCTGATTCAAGTCCTGACTGTGCTGTACAGATGCATAACGTGTCACTTCTCTTACACCTTTTCAGCACACGCTTACCAAAGGAGGCCCCTGGATTTTGTGCCTGTCTTCCCTGATAGAGAAGCATACTGGATTACCATGAAAGGACAAGGTTGGTACTTAAGGCAGGTGGCTCATAACTGCACACAGCTTTGAGTCATAAGCAAAAAAAGAATATTAAAATCTAGTATACATTTGCTTCTTTAGTTAGTGGAATCTTATTTTCGTGCCCAAAGTCTGAACAGCTTTTTTGCCAGAGACCAGTTCAGCATTCAGGATCAGGGCCTACCTTGGCTGTTCAGTACATCATCTTGGATGTCCTGGCCTCAAATTAGAAATTCTGTCCTTTTGCCTAGTTGTATAAAAGCTATGCTCCTTATAGAGGATTTTCAGGAGAGGAGACTTCCTACTGCTCTTTGCCTGTCACGAATTCCTGCCCTCATGCAGATTTTGGACAGTTTTCGTGGCCTTTGACATGCAGATTTTGGACAGTCCTGCAGTCTGACATTGCAGTAGCCTCCTGCCTGGGCAAAGCCTCCATCCAAACCCCCAAGGCGTATGCTTGCAGTTGGCACAAGAGACCTTCTCTTTGTCTTGTCTTTGATTCTGTGTAACAACAGGTTTCTTTCATTGGTTCCCGTGCTCATGTTTTATTGATGTAATTCTGCCTTATAGTCCACTACAGCAATTCATTCCCCTGTTATTTGGTTCATTTTATGTGGTATGGAAAAAACAAGACTTCCTGACACACAGTTTAGATTTTACACAGAGATGTGTGCTATGTTACTTTTTTTAACCCCTGTGTCCATCACTTTCTGGTGGCTCTAGCACAGGCACCTCACATAAATTTCGGAAGTTGATTTTCTATCTGTCTATATTATGAATTGTTAGCCTTGGATAGACTAGAAGGAGAACACAGAAACCTTTTGCAGAGTTTGATTCATTTACTTATAGTCCAGAAGAAACTGAAGTGATGAAAAAAATGTGATAAAGTTACATTTTCTTTTTTATTGGATGTGTTGTTGTTTAATTTTATAGCATTGACTTAATTTTGCTTTTAAGGCTATTGGACACTCATGAAAGCCTCCAAGCTTGTTTGTATGTGTCTGTGCTGATAGAAAAGGAACAGCTGAGGAAAGATAATGGTACGATCTCTAAGATCTGTATGTCCTACATGACTGCTAAGCTTTCCTTTCTGTCAAATTTCATTCTAGTTTAAAGAATAAGAGAAAAAAGCTGGAATGTACATAAAGAGAAAAATTTACAATTAGATCACTACTAGAAGATCCGGGACAACAGCTGAAAAATGCCCTGCTTTTGACTTTGACTCACACAGAAATGTTTTTGTTTGTTTCAAAGCAATGTAATAAGGTGGAGAAGGGTCAAGGAATAGCATCTAGTGAAAGGTATTGAAAAATGCTGGCCACCATTGTTCTGCTTATACGGTGCAGATGCTTTATGTTGCTGTACTTTTCCTCCCTTGGATGCTATTTCTTTCCTTTTCCTGATAGCCTGAAAGAAAAAAAACAAAAAACAAAACAACCAGAAATCCTAGGGTCATCTTATTGATCTAGAGTTGCCAAATCCTCAGGATGTGTCACTCTAACAGCTAATTGAAAGGCTTCTGTCATGTAATCAAAAGTACGCTTCTGGGAGCTGAAACACCCCATTTTGCTTCTAAATTTTTTGATCTGAAATACCTAAATGAGCTATTCTAGGAAACGGACTATGGAGATGTATGTTCCTAATTTCCTTCTTTTACTGGCCTCAACTGTGCCTAGTCTTTTTAGCTCCTTTTAAACAAATAGTCATTAAAAGCAATGTAATTGGCTTTGGATGCTTCTGTTCCTGAAAATCTCATTAGATCTTGAAACATGCTTTCTGCTCAAAATTCCACTTGCTATCTTCAGTAAAGAAATAGACATTGTTATTTAACTCTGTGTAGAAAAAGAAGATATTTTAAACCTCAGTGCATCATTCATGTTTGTGACTGCCTTCTCTAGCCTGTGTGAGAAATACTGTGTTTGAAGGGCTGCATTAAATTAAGAAGAGATTTCTTTTACAAACCAGGCTGTCTCTTTCTTCTGCCTGAAAGTATCTTTGCATTGTCATAACTTTATTCAAGTGAATTCATCCAATACACATCTCACAGGAATGAGATTTTGAATGCTCTTCAAATACTCACAGTTAAATCACACTCCTATAATTTTGTGTACAATTACATGGTAAAAAGTAAGGTATTCATTTATTTTTTAGAGAAAGATGATCGTCCAACTTTTGCAGTGGAGCAGCTGCTCCATAAGTCTGTTATTTCTGGAAGCATGAAGTCAGGCAAAACAGGAAAAGGATCCTATGACATTATCATCTTTGTCAGTATTGAGCCATATCACAGGTATTGCTCATTCTTTCCCATGACAGACAATTAGTTTTCTGTCAGTGCACACTTATCGTTAAATTGCTATTATTTATATTGTTGCAATGTTTAGCTGTGCTAGTCTGAGAGTCAATCTACTGAATGAGGCAATATGCAAGTGCATAATGATGAGATTTGAGTCTTTGTAACATAGTTGGGTTTCCAGATGTAAGTTTTCCATGTAGAATCAAATGGGAATAGCAACTTCATAATGGCAAACCTGAGTTTACTTCATTTTAAAACTTCTTTAGAGCCTGATCCTGTGTCCATCCCTTTCCAGATGTCTCTGGCCTAACTGCAGGACATGGGAGCCGTGACTTGAAGGTATTCAGGGCAAGATTGCAATGCCTGCTTTACTTTGAGAAGGACTGAGGTGGGAGGAAAGGTGGTTAGAGTTTTTCATCCTAAAATACCATAACAAATCCTACTTGCACTGACTGTGAGAAGTCCTATTCTCTTCAGAATTTCTTCAAAGTCAACACTAGAAATATTCTCATGTAAATTCAGAAAATCCCATGTAACAGAATCAGATGAACGCATAAGGGTTTCACCTGGCCAGCCCTGTGCCACCATTTTTCTGCTCTATCATGAAATTGACTTAAAAATGAGATTTAAAAAATAATTCAAGTTCTTTTTTTTTTTAACATTCCTTTTTATTTAAGTGCTTTGAATTCCTATTCCAAATTTTCTTAAACAGCACTAGCAGATGAAAATGGTGCTTTTCAAAAGAAAAATAAGATTTCCCAACACTCGTGATTTAGTATGCCAAGGCTTATGAAAGTGAAGTATACTGAGTAAGTAAGATGTATGATAGAACAGAGAACTTTTGGAGTACTGCAACTGTAAAGTTTAACTGTGACAATTCAATCTCAGCAAAAGATAAGGGAGTTTTTATCTCCAGGGAATGCAACTTTCAAATATAAACTGGAAGAACTAAATTTAAATTTAACATTGAGATTCCTATTTAAAATGAATTGTGGTCTCTTTATAAAGACTTTCTGCAAAAATCAGCAAACTGTTTTGTGTCTCCAAATTACTGGAATTGTCAAAAATTTCCACAAAACTGTAGAAGATTATAAAAAATACATCAGAAAAGAATATAGAAATACAAGAAATAGAAAAAAGGTATTTTCTAGTAGTGTCAAATAGTTTATTGCAGTTTTAGGCACAGGTTAAGAAACAAGAAAAAAGCCTGTGAATGATTCAGCCATAAAATTTGTTAATGTGTCATCCAAAAGTCCCCTCAGATACTCTTGTTTTGAAAGGTCAAGTTTTGCTAAAAACAAGAACACTCTAGATAAGATGGTCCCTAGAGGTCTAACCTATAGTTAACTGTATTATGAGGTGCATGACAGAAGATAGATAGAATGCAGAGAAAACGGTTTGCCCTCACCTATGGAAGGGCAGTGAGACCTACTGGAATGAGCGCGGGGCAAACATGATCTTTCTTTTTTACAGTCTGAGCAAATTATTTCTTATTTCTCTGAAAGAATACTCTGGATTTGCCCATGACTCAGTGGGTGACATCAGATATGACACATAACACATCTGTCCCTCACTAAATGGCAATAAACATGTCTTGACTTCAGGGAGGTGTTTTGAAGACAAATTTATTTTCCAGTAATTTGACTGTCTGAAATAATTTGACTATATACATGCTAACAATGCTGATCTGGAGCAGTGTCTCCACCCTTTCATGTAACTTCTGGTTCATAAAACAGACTGCCTTCTTCAACTGGAAATTCCTGTGGGGAATTTACTGAGAAGAGAAGAGCTCATTCTCTGCAAGTGGGATCCCACTGTGAATCCTGGCATGTTCAATTACCTTTTTCTGAACTGTACGTTCTCATGTACGTGCATATGTTCTGCCAGAGCAAGGTAAGGACAGAACGCCAACGTAGAAGTGGAAGAGAGACTCCGCTGCCTTATTTCTTGGCATTTTAAATTAAAAATAATGACTGTCTGCTTGGGTAGAAAGGCGTAAGTGGGCTAAATTTGTGAAGTTGACAGATGAAAGGAACATAAAGATTCTCTTGTTCAGACTCTTTTCATGATCAAAAGACTAAGGCAGACAGCAATTTTGTAATGTCAACTACATTTTGTTTTTTTTTTTCATTTTAAAAAGTGACTATATTATCTAAATGCTATTTTTTAAAATGCACATTGTAAAAAAACCTCCACCAAACACTTCATTTAGAAAGCAAGCACGGACAAACTGAATACTGAAAATCTAATGAATCCGTTTTTCTAGAAGCCATTTTCTTCAAGAAGTCATTCTCTTTTCTTAACTGCATCTCCTAGGGAGAGCTATGGCCAAGAGCTCCTGTGGAGTAACTGCATTCATTTTTCATGATGGGAGGCTGGTAAACAGAACATATTCTGACTAAAGTATACCACTTTTGGAGAGAGATAGGAATCTGAGGAAGGTACAATATCAATGTATCCTGTAGAAAACTTTTCATTTTTATTTCTCTTATATTTCTTCTGTAAGAATGAGACTTTATTTACCCCTTGCACTGCATATTCATAATGAGTGCCTATGGCTTAGCACAGTCATACTGCCGTTCTTTCATTCACTTTGAATTAATTATTTCTGGGTTTTTGTCTGTCTGTTGGGGCCAAACGTTTTTGTATCTTAGTATGCCAAAGTTATACTTGCTCATCAGCTCTGAAAATCTTGTGCTTCTCTCAGAGTAATTTTAAACACATGAGCAGATTTGTCAGGTATGGAGATCTGAAAACTTGCTCTATTGCTTTATGTAGTGATTGTGTTATACCACTGTCACCACCCTGTTTAAAAGGAGCTACCTAATTTGAAGCATAGATATTTTGATTCAACATATTTATATTTACCAAATCTGGGTGGCCTGGAAGCTTTATGTTTGCACTGTAATGGATCAATTTTTCAAATACTCTGAAAATAAATTAGTGGATGCAAATTTGGGATAGGAAATTTTCTACCAAAAAGAAAGCTGAATAAATTCTTAGCCTGTTTATTTCTTAGGCTTCTTGCCCTCCCAGTGTTTGTTAGGCTATTTACACCAGTCCACACAATGATACCCACAGACCTGTTGAGTACTGATCATGAGTATTGGATACTTGGAAGAGAATTCTCGTAATATGTATCTTACAGAAATACGCACATTTGTGCACAATATAGAGCTGTCCCTTACATATCCTGTAAGGTTATGAACTTTATAGCATAGCACAAGTTATATTGCACAAAATTGGGATTTCATTCTTGTACATTGGAAATAGTGCTTACCAAAGAAATTTTGTGCAAGTATTGTCAGTCTGTATATTGGTGTATGACTGGATCTGTCCCAAAGATTTGAGTCCCGACAGCACCTCCTTGTGTTGAAAGCTTGCCTATTTAATAGTTCATACTACATTTCCTGCTATATTTTTTAAACATCGTATTTTCTATGCAATAAAGAAAAAAAAATGATTTTCTCATTCACAGAAGAGTCCTTTTCTCTGGATTATTCATAAAAATATGCCAACATTGCTAATGGAAATGCTAAAGTAGATGGCTAATGGTATTTATGTCAAGAAATATCACCATATACTTTTCAAGCAAGGTATTCAGACATCAGCACTCCCTGCTCATTGACACTTGACCGGCTTTGCTTACAATGTTTAAATGCTAGCATACATGTATAGTTTGTTATAAACCAGTCTGCTGAGGACTAGTTCTTACATTTAAGACCAGAAATGTTTCAAATTGTCTTGTAAGAAGTTGAAAAAGTGCTAACACTTCTTTTACTTTATATATCAAAGTATGTGCCTTTAATAACTATAGAACAAATTTCTGTCAACAGCAAAGACCCACTGGAATGTGTCCACAGTTTTCCTATAGTATGTAATTCTGTCAGACTGTCTTGTTCACTAAAAGCAGTCCATTTCATGTTGTAATTTAAAATCTATTCCTTTCAGCCTTTTCTGAATAGAAAGCCATTATTTTAGAATTATTTTGTTGTTGTTGTTTATTATTGTTGAGCGATTTTAGGGAAATAAAAAATTGTAATCTGTTTAAAGAAATTTTCCCCCGCTGTTGTTTTTTTTTTTTTTTCCGCTCACCAATGCTGTCACACAACATTTTTTGAGGAAAATATGTGTGGAGAAGAAAGTGATTAGGATTTACTAAGGTCAAATAGTGCTCAACCAACCTAACAATAATGAGGTCTTGTGAACAGTGGCTCAGTGGCAGATGTTATCTGTCTTGGTATTCTACCTCCCATGGTATCTTTTACAGGCTAGATGATTAGACTATTGGAGGACTGAACTGTTGGCCTTAAAGGCAGTACTTAAGGGGTCACACTCTACGTTGAAACTCGTGATGAATGGAGATTTTCGGAGATCTGCTCTACGACCTGTCCTATTTAATAACTTTACCAATGACTTGAAGACACAGAATTAGCCCTTATCAAGTTTGGGGATCATAGCATCTTCTAGAGCTCTATCAAAATGCTCAAAGACAGTGTGGCCTTTTTAAAGAGAGCTACTGACATTACTGGAACGAGCTACTAGAGCAAATACAATCCTATACTAGAGATGGGATAACCCTCTGCAGTGCTACTGCCTGGAGAATGACTGGCCTGTTTGGTTTTTTTTCAGCCATATGTGGTAGGACAAGAAGAACATAGTGGGAATAAACTTAAATGGGAGGTTTATAACAGACATAAGGAAAAATATTTCTCTGTGAGGACAACTAAGCAATGGAGCAGGTTGCCCAGTGAGGTTTTGAAGGCTTCATTCTGGTAATTTTCAAGACTTCATTGGAGAAAGCCCTGAGTAACTTGGTCTGATCCCAGAGCTTACCTGCTTTGGACAGGAAGTTGGACCAGTGACACTTCGAGTGGTTCCATAATTTTTCTTGCTTGACTGAGACTCTCAATGTTTTGTGCAAGGCAGACAGAAATGCAACTCCAGTTGTCAAAATTGAGAGGAAGAATTTGCAGCGAACTTTATTATTGTGCAAAAAAAGGTGATTTTAACCTCATATTTAGAAAGAAAGTAGAGTTCACACTTTCTCCTCACCTTTCTATTCCTTTGTCCTTGAATAGCACAGGTAGCAGGAGTCTTAAACTAATTTTCACGCCAGATGTGCCACCCTGCCTAAAATTCTTTCATTCATCAATGTTGTGGGCTAAGCAGGGAAAATGGGGTGACATGGCAGAAATAGCAGATCTGATACTCCTATGAAGACAGAAGTGTCAAGACAGTTCTCGATACTTTGATTTTGTTGGATTAAACAATGGCATGTTACATCTAGATTATCTTCCAGAGATTTTCACTCTGATTCTCTCTATAGAAAATTGACAAAATTTGACAGTGCTGACAGAAGTCGCAAAGTAATATAGGCAAAATTAGAATAATCCCTACCAGGGTATACTTATCTGTGACCAACAGCAACTGGAGAGGGGTAGAAAGAAAAAAGGAAGAAATGACGAAATAAAGAGAGAGTCAGAGAGAAAGTAGATCACAATATATATATATACAGTTCTGCAATAGAGTAGCTATCAGTGGGGTGAACTATACAACAGATAAGAGAGCCTATGCAAGAACCAAAATACAAATGTCAAAAATACCTGACTATTCTGTTTTCAAAAAGTACTAGACGTATTTATAGAGGTTAGAATCTGATTAATGTCATTGAAACTCAGGCATCTAAGCATATAAAAGCTGATGTATTGAAAACAGTGGGAATTAAGCATCTATTCTGTTTATCCAGCATAAAATTTCTATCAGGCATTTATCTGAAACATTAACCACTTGAATAACTCTGAAAAAGTTGTCTTTAAGTCATTCTCGGAACTGACTCTCTAGCTTAAAAATGGATTAGAATTTTTGAAAGGATTATTTACAAGTTTATTTACCAATTTATGCATTATCACCTTATTTGGCTTTGACTACCAGAATTGTCCAGTTACGTTAATCTTAGTAGCAGTTCTATTGTGAGAAACTTAATTTTAATGACATTATTCTGAATGCCTAACTTTTGTGAAAAAAAATCCCTTTCTATTAGGTGTTTGTCACACCAAAATGTGTGTATGTTAGTTCAAGAATACTTCTTTCCCATGTAGCTATGTAATGCCTCTCCACAACAGTGACAAACACTTGTCTTGTCTGAAGACAGGCTCAGATTTCTTAATTCTCATTTGGGTGACCTTAATCATAACACTGTGCTTTCCTAAGTATGCAGTTAGATTGCAAGTCTCCATCTGTAAAATGTTTCTTTTCCTCCCCTGGAGTTTGGCTTGGATTCCAGTTCTAAATTTAAATGGAACTCCATTTTCCTTGTCTAATAACCACTGAGTAATTAGGCTGTTACACAGAAAAAGAATTATCTAAAGAAATGTGTTCCTGTAAAGGACACTTTGAGCATTGTAGATATATGCCTCCTGTGCAAAATTACCTGCAGTTTGCTGAAAGAAATCTTCTTAAAGAGACAGAAGTATTAATACATATCCAGTCCCTGTAATTTGTAAGACTGTCTTCCATTATTTGTGCATTTTATCTCTTTCATATTACAGGAAAATGTTCTTGCTTCCTAAAAGAGACATTTGTTTCTAATGGAGCAGCAAATTTAAAGATTCACATAATAGTATCTTTACGAAAATGCAATGGCATAGCTCTCTGGGTCTCCTGTCTGTTGGTTTTTTTCGTTGGTTGTTTTTTTTTTCTGGTTGGTTGGTTTGGTTTTTGTTTTGTTTTGTTTTGTTTTTTCTTCATGGTATTCCACTGTATGGTACCTGGATAGAAGTGGATCTGATTGTTAATAACTATTTTCATGGCTTAAGCAGCTCAATTCCTGGCTTATTTCTGTTCTTGGTCACACTTGTGGGCTGATATTTGGAATGAGTTAGGGGTGAAGTTCTAATCTGTTGTTATACAGTGCTGTACACCTTAATGTGCTTTGCAGACTATGGGCTTAATTGTCTTACTGACAGTGAGGATTCCACCACTGGATATGTCTGTGCACTGCAGTGGGCCATGAAAATTCCTGATCAGGTCAGTTATTGGAGGCATATTATTGTGCAAAGGGTTCAAAGAGGTTTATGAACACTTAATGGTGTTTGGGCATCCCTAGCCTGCATTGCATAGCATCAGAACCCCCCAGTGAAATATTTTGGTGCCTACTCTCTTCTCCAATTGCTCTCCTCAGCTGATAATGCATGGACCCGTAGTGCCTCATTTCCTATATCAGTGTCAGCAATTAACATGCTCTGACACTTTTGGCCTACTTTAGCGTTCCCCTCAGACTGGATCCAGCTCACATCCTGTTCTCATGATGTCTCATCTACATGAGAACACATACATGTGTGTCTACACATGATACCTGACTTCGGTGTTACAGAACAAAATCAGCAAAGACCTCCTACTGTAAAATATTTGAACTAGGGTTGTTCATTTCACATGAAATATCTTAGGAAACACTCGCATAGACAGCTCAGCTGCCAGATCAGAGAGAACGACTCTTCCTGGAAGACAAGAAGTGATGATCATGTGGAGGGGAAAGTTTCATCCATGAGCAGAAGTAGATAAGGAAGAATCACTTCTAGATTGTCACATGGTAATTTTTACTTGGCAATCGGCTGTAATCTCAAAACACATTGTTTTATAAGACATGGAACTAGAGAAGCACGGCTTTCTGTTTTTCTGTGCTTTGTGTCCTCCTCTGTTCCCTGGTCTGTAGCATTGCCAGCTTCCCTTTGACTGGGTAAAGTGGTTGCCTCAATGGCATAGAGGTACTGCCTGGCCAGCTGACTTCTTATGGCTGCCGATTTAGCATCTGATTCCTCTGTCTCTGAGTGTATGAAGAGGTGGGATGTAGTTGTCTTTCTTTGGGAGCTCACTTTCTGCTACCCAATTAAAATCTTTGGAGAAACTTGAGATCCTGTAGCTCTCTATCCCTGTGTCAATTTGAAAATTGTTCTGTGCTTTCAAAGGCCTCTGAAAGAAAAAGGTCCAAGGACTGATAAACTATGTGATTTTGTGTGCTTCATTTCCTTGGGAAGACAGAATAGCAAGTCTTTTTAAAATGTATGTGTTACTGAAGTATCTACGAAGCAAAAGATTAGATGCAACAGCAGACAATTGAATGATATACAGTGTAAATGTTCAGAATATGCAGACAAATCAAGGCAAATGTCACACAAAGTGATAGTGGTGGCCTCTTGGGCTAAGACCGTTCAAGACCAGATGTCATAAAAATCTTCATGAGACCATTACTTATAAACAACTCTCTATTTGTAACTGCATTACTGCTCGTTCCCATGTAATTTTTCATGAAAATCTGAATGCCTTTCATTTCTAATATTGACAAGGGTTTAGAAAAAGGTTTTAAAAAAGGTTATCAGTGCATGAGTTCTTTGTAGTCAGTAATTCCCATGGCAGCTGTGAACTTGGAAAAGCAAATAGTACTTGCAGAATGTATCTTGGAGATAAAAATCCAGACAAAAGCTCCTTCTCTGTAGGTATGCGTTTGATAGGTGTGAACCATAGAAAACTCGATAGCGGCTAAATAATTTTCCTCTCTTTGGAATGGAACAGAAAACGAATACTGAGCAACTTTCATAAACACAAAAATTCAGAAAATGCTTGTGAAGAACCAGTAGGGGGCATTAGTATTCCATACAGAAAGGGGTATTGCAGTCGTCATGAATTACTTTATGCACTTACTTTCGTAACAAAGTTAAAAAAGCTGTAAAATGTATGCTTATTCATCCTCTGTACATCAGAGTATTTGTCTATTTTCACCCTGAATGTATAGATTCATTTAGCTATTTTCATTTAACTGGCAATAAGTAAAGCCTTTGAAAATTTTCGTATTCCTCATTTGGAGATTAGTTTGCAGCCTATTCAGTATTCAAATGTAGTACCATTTCCTCTTTCTGACAAACATGGAGTAATTAGGTTTTTTGATAGACAAGTGATTACCTAATAAATGACCTTCTGCCAAAAAAAGCTGTATTAAAATTAAGCAAAAGACACATTTAGTGCAAATGATGGCCAAGCAAGAAGGTGTAGGAACAAAAGAGAAGCTTTGCACAGTCAATCTGCTTCAGCAGCTTCAGAAATAATGAAAACGCTTCCTTGTGGTCTATACCAAATGTAATTATAAGTCTGACACTATGTGTAAATTCTTAAATACAAAATGTGGTGGGCGGCTTGACTTACTGGCTGCTAATTCCCTTGAAGTCAGAGGTACAATCAGAAGGAAGCACAATCATGTTTCATACAGCACATACCATCCATATTTGTATTAGACATTAAATGTAAACAGCGAGCAGGTGACAGAAGATAACAATTGAGTTGCATGTAGCTCCCCATGTCTTTTTTTCCAACATACTAGCATGGATATCAAATGAAAGGACTGCAAAGAGAATGTCTTTGAAGTATAGTTTTAATGGAATGTCCAATCTCAGTCTACTAAGATTAAGCAAATTTGAAAGCTCAATCAAAGCCGCATGTGCAGATATTCTGACATCCTTTCATGATCTATCCCTTCGCTGACTGTAACAGAACTTCTCCTAGCTGCATCTGGAAGCAAAATACAACAAAACAAACCACTTACTGTCCCTTCAGAATCAATTTTAGTGTTTAAAGAAAGAAAATATGTCTTTTTATCTAGCAATGAAACTAAACCTTCAAAAAGCTAAGCATGTTTTTTTCTCGGTATTGAAAAAAATGTGGTTGTGAGAAAATGTTTTAGTCATAGAGTCTTGCAAATACTTAAAAAGATAATTTAGAACTTCTCAAGCTGTTGTAAGGAGAAAAAGAATCGTGAGAGTACTCTGGGCCCTGGGCATTTCCTGGGGCAAATAAACAGTTGTGGGTTAATAATCCTCAGACTGGCCTTGAACCTGACTACTCTTCTCAGCATGTTAGCAGTCCCTAGAAAACGCCTTAGGCTGATGTACTGCCCCTTGATCAGATGTATCACAAGCTGGGATGGTTCAAGTGATGGATTTTCACCCATTCTACAGCTCTGTTGATTCACTGTTTCTGGCTCTCTCCAGAATTCCTGATCATCATCCATTTAGAAGTGATACGAGAACCCAGCCTTCACTCAAAATACCAGGGCCTTTTCAGATTCATCTGTGCTTGCATGCAAAAAAAAAGAAAGAAATCAGAGGCCAGTATTATTATTGTTTAACTATCAGCTCCCTACCTTAATTAAATTAGGAGGAAGTTTTCATTAAACTGTTGGAAAGATGAGGCTCCTCTTGAGTGTAATTCAGAACAAAGGGCTATGTTAGGCCCTCTGTCCATATAATTGTACCTCTTCCAGTATATTTCTCCTGTAGCAACTGTGCATTTGTTAAAAATAAAATATGTGAAAAAAAACTCACTTATTTATTTGTTTATTTATTAGGATTGCTGAGGCCATTTGCTAAATGGGTGCTCGAAATGTTTCATTTTCTTTCCCTAAAATATACTCTACTATGAAGCATAGATTAGGCCATTGCTGAAAACAAAGAACACTGTAAATTCAGATTTTAGGTATACTTTGTTTTCTCAAAGCATAAACAGAAGACAGCTGTTTAGATCTCTGATTGGTAGTCTCCAAGACCTCTTCTTTGATCCCTTGGCATTGCAGGATCTATAATGTGTCAGAGTAGCAAATATTTTTTAATACACTTTTTATTTCAAGGGTATCTTGGATATGGAAGAAAGACCTTCCAACAGACTTCTATTCAGAGAACTTTTTTAGATGCCTTCCATTGACAATACAGAGAATTATGTTATGAAATACAAATGAAAACATGCAGAATATTTCAGTTTTATAGGACTTTAAAACAAGATATTGATAATCATCAAGACAAGACGACAGGTTCTTCCTGTGTCAAAAAAGCTTTGTCCCTTCGTAGTGTTGACACAACCAAGTCATTTAAGTCCAGGTGCTGATTTACCAGGGGATAGGGCAGGAAGAGGAGCATGCCACATAATATAATGGTGGCCAGTTGGCATCACTATGATTCCTTTATTTCTGCTAATCTTGTATGTTGCTTTTTTATTTAAGAAATCTTGTAAGAATTTATATTGTTCCTAGACATGGTTATACCATGATGCAACTGTTTGGCTCTTGGATGGCTACGAATGGCCTCTCTTGGGTTCGCCACTCTCAGTAACACACACACACAAGGCCTTCTATCTTGTTACAGATGCACTAATTTAGAAATAAAAGAGTGAGTTTTCCTTGTCGACATCAGAACACTGATAGTCCATATCACTAGGTACTACTGTTGAGGCCTTATTGCAGCTATATTTTTACTGTCATAATAATATTTGTGTTTCAGTTAGGCTTTCTTCACTGGCAAAATAAATCATCTGCATGGGGTTTGGGTGAGATGCAGTTAATGTTCCCCATTAGCAGCTCTTATGGTGCTGTGATTTGTGCTGGGAGGTAAGACACCTGTATTGTGGCTGCTGCTGAGCAGCGCTCACACAGCGCCAAGACTGGCTCTCCAACATCTTCCCTCCCCAGTGGGCAAGATCTTGGGAGGGGACACTGTGGCAGGTACAGTCCCCCCCCCACCCCAGACAAAACACATGGGCTGTGCTGAGCAGCTTGGTGCCTCGGCCATNCAGAGCCCTGCTTCCCAGGAAAAGCCAGACATTGCCTGCTAATGGGAAATAGAGAATATTTGTTTTGCTTGGCTTCGTGTGTGCAGCCTTGCTTTTTGCTTTTTCATTAAACTGTTTTTATTGTAACCCATGGTCTCTTTCCATCTTATTCTCTCTCCTCTTGTTGTGCTGAGGGAAGTAGGGGAAGTGATCGAGCAACTTGATGGGTAACTGGCGCTCAGCCAAGGTCAACCCACCATACCGTCTCAAGATGTCTTATAAACATTCGTATGTTTTCGGAATAAAAAGATAATTGATTGTGACTTTGAAGTTGCGTTCTCCAAACGAAGCCAACACAGGCACCAGAAGGCAGAAAACTCAAACTTTAAAGAATTTATGCATGAGTAAATGTTTGTTGAGTCTCCCAGCAGCCTGTGTGGCTGTGTTCCTTTGAGAAGATCTACTCCCCTAACTGTGGCTCAAACATTATCCATGGCACATTAATAAACACTAATGAGGGCAAATTTTTTTTTTCCACTTGCTTTTATAGCTAGGATTTTATATTCAGACTTTAATGAGATTTGAGGGTGTTTGGCACTGCATTGGATTGGACTTCACTTTCTTTGTTCCTTAACTGGGTCCCAGCACATAAAAATTGATTTTACTTAAACCAAAAGGACCTGAAATAACCCACTTTCCTCTTCCTCTGCCCCCATCTGTAAGCATAAAGATAGGTAAAAGATATTTCTCATACTGTTGTCCTATAGTATAGCTCTGTAGTGTACACTGTTGTTATAGTAACTGAGGTAGGGAAGTATCATTTTTTCTCTATGTTGACAGTGCTCCTTCAAACAAGGAAGGAAAAAGTAGAAAATAGCATTTCATAAAGTTAAAATATAGCTCCACAAAGCCCATCTTTGTTTTTAGCAGCTGTTTTGTTTTTATGTATATAATCTATGACTTCTCTTCATTCTGAAGTCACTGTTTTGTGGGCACAGGATATAGTGGCAGATGATATACATTGTCTTAGTGTAATTAATTGTAGGTATTTAATGCCAATAATAATTAAAATTTTGTTAGCAATAAAAAAAATTTTCATAAAAAATATTTTCCAAGTGCAAAATTATAAGGAAGTTTAGAAAAATATTGTATTATTCCCCAAATTATATTTTAGCCTTTTGTTGAATTTCTCATTTTTATTGTTATAAGAGCAAACTGTGTTAATGGTCCATAAATTGGTGATTTATGAAATTATAAAGCTATGAAAAACCCATGACAGTTAAAACCAGTATCTTCAACTTTGAAATTCCAGTCACTAGCTTGCTTCTCAACCTAATTTAAAACACATCTTCAGTGCTTTTAGGGATTTACATTTGCCTTCCTGTAAATTCCAGTAAGATGTAAATATAATTTATAACATTGCCCTGCAGGACACTTTTAAAAATAAATAAAATTAACAAGCATTACTATGTCCAAGCATTAACTGGTTTTGAAAAATGAAATTAACTTAATTTTTCTTATTTGATTATCAGATTATCTCGTCTCTTCTCCAACTTCCTTTACAATAGATATTTTTGGTTCAAATTACATTTGTGTGCTGCCATTTTAATGTTGTTAATGGCACGAGACCATTATTTTCAATTTTCACCAGAATGTTTTACTTGGGATGTGAGTCATTCCTGAGTGCTTTTGGAATATTAAACATTTAATTTAAATAAAACTGATGAATATTTGCAATAGAAGTTCTGTCTGTGCTTTAGGTGATGATAGTGCAATAGACCTTAGAAGTCAATTCAGCAAAACAATTAAAATTACATTTAGCTTTAAGCTCATGACTAGCTGTCTTTGTTTTGTTGTTCCATTTAATGGTTCTTCCTGCTGTTATATAATTCATTCAAGATGCAATTTGGGATCTCTATCATTTGCAGAAGGCTCTTACATGGCAGTAAAACAAAGTCTTCCTTGAATTAGCATAATAAATATCCTTCTTAAAGAAGAGCTCTGCTGCTTGATCTTTAATGAATTTTAAACTATATGGAAGTGATATTCAAATTCATCCATTCATCTATGTGTAGTAACAGGAAGATCATCCTCATTAAATACATGGTAGATAGTTTGGGAAAAAAAAATAGATATTATGGAATCAAATGCATTGCACCTTCTATATCACATTTTCATTGTGCAGTAGGTTAGGAATGAAATCTTTGGAGATTTAGCTGTTTTCCAAATGGGTATTTCTTTGGATTTCTTCTCAAAGTAAAAAAGCATGGCACCAGCATGGGAAAATATGATTGCACTGAAAACCTTTTTGTCTGCCGATTTTAATTTTTATATATATATATATATATATTACTAGGAGACTTTCAGGGAGTGCATTTTTCCAATATTTACTTTTAGAACTGACTTTTGGTCTCCTAACATTTTAAAATGAAAACTAGGACTGTAATGCAAGTATTTGAACCTTACATGCCAGGGGGATAGCAGAGCGTGGGCATCAGAATGAAGAATTTGCCAGATAATGCTGGAGCAGATACTTCCTTTTGGTACCTGCACTTCTTCTAAGCCACACTGCAAACTGACTGTTGACAGTAGCAGCCAAAATGTATTAGTATTTTTGACAGAGGTCAGCTGATCCAAAAGAGGTCAAAACAGCATAACAGCTGATTGTATTTTTAAACAGAAAGCATGTGGAGATTCTGCACTTCTTCACAAAATGTTTCATTGTTAAAATATTTCAAAGGTTAGTAAAAGCCATCCAAGTGTAAAAACTTGAAGGAGGTGGCCTTACACCTGCAGCAGGCTGACTTTGTAAAAGCTTTGTTGCATTTTTAGGCTGAGAGAGTTGGGGTTGCTCAACCTGGAGAAGAGATGATCTTTCAGATCCCTTCCAAATCCCAAAATTCTATGATTCTGTGATTGTATTTTGCTGCCAGCAGTTGGGAAGTGACAACTGAGAAGTTACATTTAGGAAAGATTGACAGACTCATAGGCAGTTAAGCTCAATGTCTGAGGCATCTGAAGAAATGTCTGTCGAGTCTATTTCTCTCACAGTCACACTTGTTGCTTCCTTTTTACAGTTGGCTACATTTTTGTCAAGTACCAGCCCATGTCCCCTTTGAAAATCATAAAACTGGGAAAAAAATTACTCTTTTTGCAGGCCTTGAAAAGGACATGCTGTAGGAGACGTTGTTCTGAAACTCCTGTTGCTCTGTGTGAGTCACACAGAGGGAGAGACTAGAGATGCCTGTGCAGAAATACAATAAACAAGGAGATTGTACCATCAGTGCACAACTGTCTCCTTTACTGGGATCCTTCCATGCTCATTTCCTTTTCTGTTCTGGGAGAAGACAGCAAAATGCAAATTCATCCTTTGCAGACCCTGAAGCGTACTCCTACACAAAATAGCAACTCTTTAAAGGGGAGAATTAGAGTCAAGACTATTGTTTAAAATGTCAGACTACTGCCAAGCAACATTTTCTCTTTATAAATTAGATCTGCAACAGTTCTTCTCACCAAGGTCCTATGGCACCATCCTGCTGCATCAAATATCCTATTATCTTTCTATTAGGAACAGACAGTGTTATGGATTGAGCAAACCTTGCAAAGATAATTTCTTGAAATTTATTGATGGAAACTCTACTAGGGCAGATCTGAGCAGGTCTAATTATTTGTGATGACTATTAATTAGTGCTATTTTAATGTAGTTAAATTATTCTTTTTTCTTTTATTCTTGAACTATGCTAACACGTTGAGGAAGATGAAGCACTTATCTAATTCTCCAGATGGTTTTAGTGCAAATAAAATCAAATAATGATGTTCCTTATGGCCTAATGCCAGATATCCAGCTGAATTCAACGGTTGTGCATCTGAAGTATGAAAGCATGAAGGGGTGATAACATTGTAATGAACAAGCTGTCAGATTTTTTTAGATGCATATTCAAATGTTTGCAGATCAGGAAAGATTCCAGTGATCATAGTTTTCCAAAGGCTTGCTCTGGCCCTTAAAGAGTCTTAGCAGTGTGGGAAACTTGGCTTAGTTAGTACTGGAAGTTAGATTGCACAACTGAGTGCCTCAGAGGCTAGGTTTCCAGAAGCCAGTAGGGCAGACCAAGAGGAAGTGATCTGTAGAATTAGACTGTGTATCAAGCCAGTTGCCTCTCATGAAAGGCAGCATTGCATATTTATAGGACAAAATATCTTAATTGATTTGCCCTTATTGCAAATTGCAACTAAATGGAAAGAGGCAAATAATCATTTGGCAGATATCCCCATCTAGATAGATACTTTTAGTCTACAATTGAAAATAACAAATTAACTACACTTCAGTGATTGCACTTCTGAGTGACCATCCATTCCCAAATAGCAAAAACCATGTACTTTTCAAAAAACTACAGATTGCTTGCAGCATTTTCTCATAAGTACCATGGCAGGAAGCCTTCTGCTTATAAAGCCTTATTTTTATATATAAAAAAAAGTCATGCTAAAGATGTCCAGTATGGTATTAAATAATTTTACTGCTTTATGTATGTCACAACTGGTGTCATATAGCTCTGTCTCTGCCTACTGAGTGCAACATGATGCTTAGAAGTGAAATGCTGCTGAAGCAACTATGAACCTGGTGAAAATACACCAGTTTATTTTAAGAACAAAACAAAATTCCATTCCGTATCAAAGCAAAACAGTTACAGATGAGCAAGGCTGTCCAGGGAAGTAAATTACGTGGAAGTAAAGAATAAATGTATTATAGAGCATGCTGGCTGTGGACCAAGAAGTACATTTCATTATAATTGGTCTGTTGAAAGAATCGATCTGTGAGTATAATCTCTCTACGTCAAACCAAAGTAAATGTTATAAATCAGTGAAACTGTATCATTTAAATATCTGTAAGAAGAATGAAGCCACTGAAATCTAACACTGTTTATGCAGGATTCTTTTTTTTTTGCTTTGTTGTTATTTATTTTTTTCTTTGGTTGTTGTTTTGTCTTTTTAAAAAAAGCTGTAAAGTTCACCTTTGAGAAACAAAAAGGCCTTGCAAGTCTATTCATCGAAGTGAGTCTAAGCATCTATTGCAAGTTAAGGAGTTGGGCATCTCACCAGGGCGCGTAGGAATGTCTACATCACTCAGACTGAATTCTATCAGACTAGGCTTTGTTTATCCTCTATATGGCATGTTTCATGCGGGGACTTTGCAAGGTGGTCAAAGATCTCTCTCTAATTATTTAAATATCAGTTGTATGAGAATTACTTGATCACAAGACAATTTTGGATGTCTTCATGTTTGTAGCTGTCTGACAACTCAGAATTATAACTTTTAACTGGGAAACAAACTGGATGAAATCAGTTTAGAAATGAAGGCTACATACTAGATATACATACCTATATAACAAAATGGCTTTTGCAAAAGATTGGCTTTTTGCACATCAGAGGAAATGAAATTGAACTCTTGTACCCAGCATATACTTCTTTATCTGGGAAGTGTAACACAGGGAGTTTAGCTCCTTTCCGTGCTTGTTTAGGTGATATGGAAAGGTAAAGGATCTGATCTTTTGGAATGCAAGAGAACTGAAAAGATATGGCAAGGAAATTCAAATCTAGCCCATGTGGTACTCCAACTTGAATGCCACAGCAATAAACACTTCCCCTTAAGAGCAAAACCATCAGAGCTCGTGACATTTAAAGTACCTCTTTCAAGAGATCAGAGCTTTTATATTATCCTAAAGGCAATATAGCAGCAAATAATAAAAATTCAGACTCCTGTTGTTAGTTATTTATTGACATGAATTCTAGTAGTAGCAGCAAAACAGAATATAAATGTTGGTCTCACACTTTTTACTTTTAAATAACCCTTAAAAAAAAAAGAAAGCCTTTGTAACTTATTACCTGTGTATGGGAAAGCTGCCACACAGGTGATAATGTTTCATATGAAGTACCTTTGTTTGCGTTCGCCTCTAACATACACCATTAAATGCCTTCCTAGCTTTCCTACTCAGTGCTGATAACCCAGATCCTCCCAGGATCTGGTAATCCCACATGCTGCCACTTCTTTTCCTAGGTGAAGAGGAAATTGCTGCCCAGCAAATATCCTCAGCTCTTTGACCCCTCTCCAGAAGGGCAGTTCATCTCCTTGAGGTTCATTCAAGATCACTTTAAAGCTAATTATCTTTGCCTTGCATGATGATAGGCGATAATTAATGGGAATGGGCAGACATAGTTAAGAGCTATTTGTAGCTCCTGTACCTGGAATAGATTATATAATAAAGCAGTGTTTTAAAACTACAGTAGATATGCAGCTTTTATCCAGTGTTCCTGAGTTTTGTATTATACCATTATATTTTAAGCTCACTGCACTTAATGCATATGATATGATATATTCTATTTTATTCATCAAAAGGTAGCAAAGATTACCAAAAAGCTCAGTCATGAGAGATTCAGGATGAACACCTCCCACTAGACCAGGCTGCTCAGAGCCTCATCCAGCCTGGTCTTAAACACTTCTAGGGATGAGGCACCCACAACTTCTCCGGGCAACCTGTTCCAGTGTCTCATCACCCTCATAGTAATGAACTTCTTCCTAATGTCCAATCTAAATCTACCCTTCTCTAGTTTAAAAACATTGCCCCTTGTTCTATCACCAAATGACCTTATAAAAAGTCCCTCTCCATCTTTCCCATAGGCCCCACTCAGGTGCTGGAAGGCCCTTATAAGGTCTTCTTGGAGCTTTCTCTTCTCCAGGTTGAACGGACCCAACTACCTCAGCTTGTCCTCATAGGAGGGGTGTTCCAACCCTCTGATCATCTTTGTGGCCCTCCTCTGGACCCTCTCCAATAGATCCGTGTCATTCTTGTGTTGGGGACTCCAGAGCTGGATGCAGTACTCCAGGTGGGGTCTCACCAGAGCAGAGTAGAGGGGCAGAATCACCTCCCTTGACCTGCTGGCCATGCATTTTTTGCTGCAGCCCAGGATACGTTTGTCTTTTTGGTCTACCAGTGTACATTGCCGACTCAAGTGCTTCATCAACCACCCCTTCCAAGTCCTTCTCAATCCACTCGCTACCGAGCCTTTATTTGTGCTTGGAGTTGCACTGCCCCAGGTGCAGGACCTTGCACTTGCCCTTGTCGAACTTCGTGAGATTGACATGGGTCCATCTCTCCAGCCTGTCAAGGTCCCTCTGGATGGCATCCCTTCCCTCCAGCATCTCAACCGCACCACACAGCTTGGTGGTGTTGGCAGACTTGCTGAGGGTGCACTCAATTCCACTGTCCATATTGCTGACAAAGATATTAAACACCACTGGTCGCAGCACTGATCTCTGAGGGACTCCACTTGTCATAGGTCTCCATTTGGATATTGAGCCATTGATCACAACTCTTTGAGAAAGGCCATCTAGCCAATTCCTTTTCCGCCGAGTGCTCCATCCATCAAACCCTTGCCCTTTAAGTTTAGAGGCCAGGATATCATGCAGAACAGCGCTNACCTTATAAAAAGTCCCTCTCCATCTTTCCCATAGGCCCCACTCAGGTGCTGGAAGGCCCTTATAAGGTCTTCTTGGAGCTTTCTCTTCTCCAGGTTGAACGGACCCAACTACCTCAGCTTGTCCTCATAGGAGGGGTGTTCCAACCCTCTGATCATCTTTGTGGCCCTCCTCTGGACCCTCTCCAATAGATCCGTGTCATTCTTGTGTTGGGGACTCCAGAGCTGGATGCAGTACTCCAGGTGGGGTCTCACCAGAGCAGAGTAGAGGGGCAGAATCACCTCCCTTGACCTGCTGGCCATGCATTTTTTGCTGCAGCCCAGGATACGTTTGTCTTTTTGGTCTACCAGTGTACATTGCCGACTCAAGTGCTTCATCAACCACCCCTTCCAAGTCCTTCTCAATCCACTCGCTACCGAGCCTTTATTTGTGCTTGGAGTTGCACTGCCCCAGGTGCAGGACCTTGCACTTGCCCTTGTCGAACTTCGTGAGATTGACATGGGTCCATCTCTCCAGCCTGTCAAGGTCCCTCTGGATGGCATCCCTTCCCTCCAGCATCTCAACCGCACCACACAGCTTGGTGGTGTTGGCAGACTTGCTGAGGGTGCACTCAATTCCACTGTCCATATTGCTGACAAAGATATTAAACACCACTGGTCGCAGCACTGATCTCTGAGGGACTCCACTTGTCATAGGTCTCCATTTGGATATTGAGCCATTGATCACAACTCTTTGAGAAAGGCCATCTAGCCAATTCCTTTTCCGCCGAGTGCTCCATCCATCAAACCCTTGCCCTTTAAGTTTAGAGGCCAGGATATCATGCAGAACAGCGCTGAACGCTTTGCACAGGTCCAGGAAGATGACATCAGTTGCTCTTTCCTTCTCCACCAATGCCATGACCACATCATAAAAAGCCATCAAATCTGCCAGGCAGGATTTGCCCCTGGTGAAGCCACATTGTTTGCTACCAACCATCTCCTTGTTTTCCACATGTCCTAGCAGAGTCTTCAGAAAGATCTGCTCCATTATCTTGCCAGGCACTGAGGCGAGATTGACTGGCTTCTAGTTTCCCAGGTCCTCTTTATCTCCCTTTTTGAAAATGGAGGCTATGTTTCCCCTTTTCCAGTCAGTGGGAGCTTCACCAGACTGCCAAGACTTTTCAAACATGATGGAAAGTGGCTTTGCAACTTTTTTCACTAGTTCCCTCAGGACCTACGGATGGATCTCGTCTGGTCCCATGGACTTGTGCACCTTCAGGTTCATTAGATGGTCTCAAACTTGGTCTTCTCTTACAGTGAGTGGATCTTCCTTCTCCCAGTCCCTACCTTTGGCTTCAGTAACGTGGGCGGTGTTGCTGGAGACCTTGCTACTGAAGACTGAGGCAAAGAAGTCATTGAGTACCTCAGCCTTCTCCATATCTCTCGTGATCAGGTCTTCTCCTTCTAGCTGGAGAGGGCCTATGTCTTCTCTAGACTTCCTTTTATATCTGACATACCTATAGAAGTATTTCTTGTTGCCCTTGTTGTTCCTGGCCAGATTTCTGTCTGTGTTTTGGCTTTCCTAACCTGATCCCTGACTGCTTGGACAACTTTTTTGTAGTACTCCGAGTCTACCTGTTCTTGCTTCCACTCCCTGTAGATTCTCTTTTTTCTTTTCAGTGTGTCCAGGAGTAAGTTGTTCATCCATGCAGGCCTCCTCTCATTCTTGCCTGTCTTCCTCTTCTGTGGGATATATCACTTCTGGGCTTGGAGGAACCCATATGTGGCTTCACCAGGGCAGAACAGAAGGAGAAGATGACCTCCTTTGACCTACTGGCCATACTCTTTATGCATCCCAGGATACCAGTGGCCTTCTGGCCACAAGGGCACATTGCTGGCTCATGGCTAATTTATTGTCTACCACAACTCCAAGATCCTTCTCCTGAGGGCTGCTTTCCAGCAGGTCTACCTCTAACCTATATTGATGTATGGGGTTGTTTCTCCCCAGCTGCAGGACCCTACATTTGCCCTTGTTGAATCTCATTAAATTCCTCCAGACTGTCCAGGTCATGCTGGATGGCAGCACAGCCCTCTGGTGTGTCAGCCACTCTTCTCAGTTTTGTATCATCAAAAAACTTGCTGAGGATACGCTCTGTCCCCTCGCTTAGGTCAAAGATAAGACTGGACCCAATACCGACTCATGGGGAACACCAGTAGCTACAGGCTTCCAGCTCGAACCCGGACCATTTATCATGACCCTCTGAGCTCTGTCATTCAATCATCTCTCAATCCACCTCACTGTCCACTTGTCTTACCCACACTTCATGAGCTTCCTAATGAGGACGTTATGGGAGACAGTGTCAAAAGCCTTGCTGAAGTCAAGGTACATGACATCGACTGTTCTCCCCACATCTAACCAGCCAGTTATGACAACATAGAAGGCTATTAGATTGGTCAGGCATGATTTCCCCTTGGTGAATCCATGTTGATGTCTCCCAATAACTTTCTTCCACATGTTTTGAGATGACATCCAGAACGATCTGTTCTATCACCTTTCCAGGGACAGAGGTGAGACTAACTGGTCTGTAGTTTCCTGGGTCATCCTTCTTGCTCTTTCTAAAGCATAGAGTGATATTGGACTTTCTCCAGGCCTCGGGCACCTCTCCTGTTCTCCATGACCTTTCAGAGACGATGGAGAGTGGTACCGTAGTAACCTCTGCCAGCTCTCTCAGCACTCGTGGGTGCATAAAATCAGGGCCCGTGGATTTATGGATGTTCAGTTTGGTTAAGTGGTCTCTCACCTGGTTCTCCTCTACCAAGGGAAAGTCTTCCTCTCTCCAGACCTTTTCTCTTATCTCCAGGGTCCAGGATTCATGAGAGATGTTTTTAGCAGTGAAGACTGAAGCAAAGAAGGCATTCAATAACTCCACCTTCTCTATGTTTTCCACCACCTTGACACTCACCTCCTTCATCACTGGGCCCACATTTTCCCTAGTCTTCCTTTTTCTATTGATACACTGGAAAAAACCTTTCTTGTCCCTTGCCAGATTCTATTCCAGGTGGGCCTTAGCTTTCCTCATTGCATCCCTGCATTCTCTGACAACATTCCTTTACTCCTCCCAAGTGGCCAGTCTTGTTTTCCACATTTTGTAAATTAGCTTCTTCCATTGGAGTTTTTCCAGAAGACCCTTACTCATCCATGCAGGTCTCCTGCCTTCTCTGCTTGATTTCTTACTCATAGAGATGCACTGATCTTGAGCTTGGAAGAAATAGTATTTGAATACTGACCAGCTCTCATGGACATCCCTACCTTCTAGAGCCCAGACCCACGGTATTCCACTGGGTAGATCTTTGAAGAGGTTAAACTTGGCTCTTCTGAAGTCCAGGGTTGTGATTCTAGTTATTTCTTTACTTATTCCACACAGAATTCTGAACTCCACCATCTCACGGTCGCTACAGCCACATCCTCAGTAAGTCCTTCTTTATTTGTTAATACAATATCCGGTGGTGCACCTCTCTTCATAGCTTCTTCTGCCACTTGTATCAGAAAGTTATCTTCAATGCTCTGCAGGAATCTCCTGGACTGAGTGAGTCTGTGTTAGCTTTCCAGAAAATATCAGGGTGATTGAAGTCCCCCATGAGGACTAGGGCTTGTAATTGTGAGGCTGCTTTCAGCTATTTGGAGTAAACACAACAGTGTCACTCATGTTAGCCTGTTCCTTAATTCTTACCCTTAAGCTCTCAACAGGTTCTTCATCCTCTCTTAGGCAGAGCTTGGTGCATTCCAGGTGCTCTTTCACATAAAGAGCCACTCCCTCACCCTGCCTTGCTGGTCTGTCTTTCCTGAACAGTACTTAGCTGTCCATGACAACATTCCAGGTCATACATGCTATCCCACCATGTCTCAGTAATTGCAA
>VWZK01007870.1:3368-17747 GCA_013396935.1 Baryphthengus martii | reverse complement strand
AAGGGAGGTGATTCTGCCTCTCTACTCTGTTCTTGTTNCTGCCTCTCTACTCTGTTCTTGTTAGACCCCACCTGGAGTTCTGCATCCAGCTCTGGAGCCCCCAACACAAGAAGGACATGGATCTGTTGGAGAGGGTCCAGAAGAGGGCCGCAAAGATGATGAGAGGGCTGCAGCACCTCTCCTATGAGGACAGGCTGAGGGAGTTGAGTCTGTTCAGCCTGGAGAAGAGAAGGTTCTGGGGAGACTTTGTAGTGGCCTCCCAGTATGTGAAGGGGGCCTACAGGAAAGCTGGGGAGGGACTTTTTATAAGTGCATGTGGTGATAGGACAAGGGACAATGGTTTTAAACTAGAGCAGGGTAGATTTAGATTAGACATTAGGAAGAAGTTCTTTACTATGAGGGTGGTGAGATGCTGGAACAGGTTGCCCAGAGAAGGCCTCATCCCTGGAAGTATTTATAGATGAGGCTGGATGAGGCTCTGAGCAACCTTGTCTAGTGGGGGGTGTCCCTGCCCAAGGCACGGGGGTCAGAACTAGATGATCTTTAAGGTCCCTTCCAGCTCAAGCCAGTCTATGATTCTATGATATACATCTTTCTTATGTTACATACCTTCCTAACAATCTATGAAATTATCTTTACACTATCTCATTTTGGTTTTTTTCTTAAAGATAAGCTATGATTGAGGGACTTATATAACTCAAATATGAGCATCATATAATTACCATATCTCACTGCAGAGAGAAAAGTTATGACTAAGTTTGTGACACTTCTGTGTCATTATTCAAGAAGTCTCACCAAAAAAGTTTGCAAGAGCTCAGTGAAGGGTCTTGCTTCAAGTAACTGAAAATAAAAACAAATTCAGCGTGATGTTCTTCCCAGGTAATACTTTCAAGTCTACATTGTCAATTTATAAAAGGCTGGGTTGGTGTTGGGTGGTTGGTGGGCTGGGCAGGGACATCTTCTACTAGATTACCTCCCTTCACCTGCTAGCCATGCTTCTTTTGATACAGCCTTGGGTGTGACTGGCTTTCTGAGCTGCAGATGCACATTTCTGGCTCATGTCCAGTTTTTCATCCACCAGTATCTTCAAGTCCTTCTCAACAGGGCTACTTTTGATCTACTCATCGCCCAGCCTGTATTTGTGCTTGCTATAGCTACATAAAACCAGTATGCTGCACTACATTTAATTGACAGAGAAGCTACCCGGACTTAATGAACTCATTCATGAAAAACATTTTTCAAGTAGATTAATCAGGAGATTAAAGAATGATTTTGCTCAATAGGAATCAGTTGTACATAACATTCAATAGAAAAAAAACAGTCCTTGTTATTTCTGTTAACAAAGCACAATCTAGAGGTGGCAAGAGAGAAGCTGCATTTGTGGGCATACCTTTGCTTAGAATTCTCATCCTTGTAAGAAATTTTGTAAAAGCCATAATAGGTATCTGACAAATTCGACGAATATTCTATGTTGACAGTATAATTCTGTCCTGGAAGGAGAGCCTCAGGAGCCATGACTGCAATCTGGTCATGCAAAGGATATTCCAGGAATTCAACTGGCTTTGCTTGATGTCCTCCTGCCGAAGTAATGGTTGCCTTGGTGATATTAAGTCCCGAGCTGTGAAGTATAATCTTCCAAGTTACCTGGATGACGTTAACCACCATCTTTACAGAGCCCGAAAATTTCAGAGTAGTTAGGTTTGGCTGCAAGACAAGATCATAATGCAGTGGTACAACATCAGGAGGCAGTCTAATTTTTGCCCATGGAAATAGTTTTCCATTGGTTGCCAAAGGGTAAATTAGTTCCATTGTATGATTTATTTTACGGCAGCCTTCTTGGGTAAAGGTACATTTAGGAAGAAGATAAATTGCCATTATTAATGAAACTGCAATCACAAGAAGGACTGTGCAAACCAGCATGGTCCTCGTAGAGGACACTGAACATGACCCATTTGGATTCTGTCTATAGATAGACATGTTATTCCGGAGATGTGAGCTTCTGTTCATGAAAGACATCCCCAGTAATTTTGCTGATGATTCATAATCCTCTTCATCATCATCCATGTCATGCTCTCCAAGGCCACGCACCAAGAGCCGAGAGCTCCGTGGTTCATATTCCACTTCATCAGGCTCCAAGGGATGCAAACAAGGCTCTTTTGCCAAGTCAACCACATCAGGCTCTTCTTCAAACATACTGTTTTCAATCATATTCCTGGGTAGTTGAATCTGATCTGAAAAATAAAAGACCATATGTCACATGATAAACAAAAGGCATGCTTGTAATACCTCAAAGATAGATTACTGAATTACAGAACAGGAAACATTTTTACCGCACATATGATCAAGAACTCCTCAATGTTCTCTCTCATGTTTGTTTCCAGAAAAAATTTCTGTGCTTTTCTGCCTGCTGTAATTTTTTGTTGGATATGTTCAAAAGGATGCTTTCGTTGCACATACTCAATCACACGTCTTGCAGCATAACTGCAGACCAGCTCTATCGCTGTAGAGCACTCCCATTGATGTCACTGATGTTCATAGATGTCAGTGTCTCAGCTACATTTCCTCTACTTCAGTAAACTGTATTTGTACTCAGCTATATTAGTCAATATGGAACATTCTTTATGTTGCAGGGTAAAGCACAGGCAGCCAACACAGTTTTAGAGGTGGTTTTCAATACACTAGCTACCGAATTCTTTAATAGGTGAGAAAATCTGTTAATGTGCTGGTAGCTACATAAATAAAATATCCATTTGACATTTTTAAAATTAATTTTTCATGCACACCCTGAAAAAAAGATAAAAAATACTCTGACACAAAAACTACAGTATAAAAATTATGGCTCCAATTGACATCTTCCTTAAAAATCTAGCTCATAGAACCCTTGAAAAAAATCCATGCAGCTAATAAATGAAATCAGTGCCAATTAGACTGTTTGTCTCCATAAAATTTGTCCTTAATAGATAACAGATCACGGAACATAAAAGAAGAATTGAAAGTCATACCAAATTTTAAAAGCATCAGACACTCTCAAATTCTACATGCAGTTGTATCTTCATCATACTTCTGGTCATGCCTATAACTATGTAAAAAGGTTATTTTTCAGGTAACCTGCTTAGTGGAAAGTGGAAAAATCAAAAACATTGTTGGAAAGAAATATATACAGGGAATAGGACACGGACAACCAAGAGTAGCTAACTTAGGAGCAAGGAACTTTTTAGCATACCGTATTTAATCCAAAGCACTAGAAACAACATAGAAAGGATGTTGATTTGCTTCTGTTAGGATGCCACAGAATTGTCCACAGAACAGAACAATTCAAATGGAAAAATCATCTATATGGAGATTTATCTCCCCAAAAGCCTAAGAAATCCCATTACCAGCTCCTTAGGGCCTTGAAATTACAGCCCATTTGAATTAGTCCCCTGTCACAGCTTCTGTCAAAGAGACTAGACAAAACTTTTGGGCAATTAGAAGGCTTCAGAATTGAAACTAATCTCTGTCAGATGTGATGGTCTACTGCTAACTGAATAATAATATCATGCCTCTATCTTCCACATTCTATGTTTTCAAAATGATAGAATTTTTTTTTTCAATCTAAACAAGCTGGCTTTTGTAAATTTCTGACAAGAATATACATTTTGCCAATCTATATACGACCTATTATATTAGTGTTCCGATACCACATTACTAATTTTATCTATATTGCTAAGCTTTCATCCAATAATCGAGGATAATATTATATAGAAATAAATTACTTTAGTAATTTCAGGAATATAACTAAAACCAGCTGCTTGATAGGACTTTAAATGTTCAAACAGACTAGTGGAAGATACTGGGTGAGTAAAGATTTATGGTTTGGTAGCGGCTTTTTTTGCTCTTTTGTGTTTTTTTTTAAAGTCAGGTTTCTATATGGGTGAAATTCTCCAAGGTGAACATAAACATCTTAAAGAAAAGATAGCAAGAATCTTTTTGAATAAGATATACCAACTCCTCAACATTTACTCCAAAATGTATCTAGACTTCCTGTTTCAAGGCCACAAACTGAGAAAACTGTTGTGTCAGTAGTCATAATAATGAAAGGATGGAGCAAGAATACTTATTCTAGCTAACATTCTACCATGCTTTTCTCTTTATGTGATATCTGTGTATTAAATTTCTAATGACAATTGCCTGCCACTTATTTCAGAGTTAGACTAACAGACTATTCAGATACTTTCAAAACAAATATCTTCACAAACCAGCACCTTGCGTCTCCAATAAAGAACTACTGCATTAACTTTAAAAAAGATCAAGTTTGAACATTTCTCCGCAATGGAAATAAGGAAAAAGAAAATAAAAACCCTACCCTACAAAAGTCAGTAAGAGGAAGGCACACTGATCAATCTGAACAAGCAATATAGAGATAGCTGAAAGCAGGGAGTTTGCTGGAATTTGGATCAACCTTCTCATCTTTTGTCCCATTGTAAACATGCTGCTCTGACTAGGAAAAATATCATAGGGCCACTGGATACTTGAAGTTGGAAGTGACTTCGTGAAGTCATCTACTTCAACCTCCAAGCATAAGAAGCTTTTATAAGTTTCTGTCCTTATGGCATATCCCAGTATAGTGCTTGTTCCAGCCTTCAGACTGTGGCTGCAGTTCAGTGGTCCAGTATTATGCTCTCTACATTGGAGGATGTATCAGATGGAAGCCTCACACAATAAAGAAAGAGGCTAGAAAGCTGTTACAAGTAAAAATACATAGACAAAGTGAAGAAAAAAGAAGTGAAAAGACAAAGCATTGTGCAACAGAAGCTGATTTATAATTCCACTACCCGAGAACGGTTTATCAGGAATTCACTGAACTACTTCTAGAAGAGATTCTTGTTGATTACTCTCTCAACAGGTTGCTTTAAATCAAATTTGAAAACAGAATCAAGGCCAAATTTCTTCAAATCCCAATGTAATCCCACTCTAAAACAATCAGCTGCTGCTGGAAGACACCCAAGTCAATATCTGCTGTGCAGAAAAGGCAGGTAGACTCACTTCATAACCACTCCGAAAGGCAGCAATCAATCAGTACACAGCTCCAACCCCAGCCATGGCACGTGCTGCTACATAGCCAGCAAAAGAGGTAGAAGACATAGGAGGCACTGTGGAGGGAAGGAGAAGAAAGATAAAGAGCATAAATCTGGCAGAAAGTAGGTTTCATCAGCTGTGCTGCTCATAGAAGTTTGCTTTTTGAAATGCTTTTTCTCTATTAAGCTTCTTCTACAGCCAACTATCAATATTTTCAAAGTTGTATGCAGTCACTAAGAATTCCATTAGTCAAAAAGAATTATACAAAAAATCTCAGACTGGAACTAAGATAGAAAGGTAAAATTGAAGTTAGTTTCAAGGCAATTCACAGTGTTAATACCTAAGAGAGATTAATTTCTAGGAAAACAACAGTTAAAAACAACTCTATGAAAGTATTTGCAAAAATTGGAAGCAAAGTCTTGGTTGTTCTGTAGCGTTAAAGATCTGTAACATTGGAACTTTACTGAAGATCAAGGGCATTAACTGACTACTACTCTCCACTGGAAAGCACATAAAGTATCAAAAGGTTACTGGAGTTACTACCACTGACATATGCATTCACAGAAGTGTATGTCAGACTAGTTTTGGGACAGGAACCATGGCAAACACGTTTAAAGCTTTTCCACTTAGATAATCTCTGAACTGTTTGCTTCCTGCTGGTTCACTGGAATTTATAAGATGATAGTGTGAGTCATCAATCATGTGAATTGAACTCTTACAACTTCAGTTTTAACCCATAAGCTGCTACAATATGAGCTAAAATACCCATAGGAAGGACAAAACCAAAAAGTACTCTTAAACTGAAACAAGTGATAAGGAATAGCAGCAGCCTGAGGAACATGATTCCAACCATCATATTTTAGTCACTTTTCACAACAACTATGGCTAAGAGGCAAATATTCCTATTGTAAAACATACTAGCAGCACGTTAATTGAGGTATTTAAGCAAATTAATTCAGATTCTAAATATGACACAAGAAAAATTATTATAACCACAAGACTAGAGAACTTTAACTCCTAAAGAAGCTACATGGTTCCAGTGAGATACCATTGCCGTGCCAGAGGCTGCAGGTGCACTAGATGCATTTGTGATCACACTAGTCCATAGCTAAGGAAGTATTGATCTGGGCTTCTAAAATGCACTAGAAAAATTGCCTGTCACCAGGCATGGCAATGTAAATCGAAACCTTTATTAAACATACGCTTAGAGTGAAAGTGAACAAAGAGGTAAAAACAAGTCATGGGACTAAGTGTTGTTGCTCTCTAATTAGCATTAATGAAATGACACTAAAAACTTAAAGCTTTTAGCTACAGCAGCTAAAAACTTAAGCACACTCAAATAAAAGTGATTATATGCAATTCTTCCAGAAACATGTAATGTGTTGAAAATTAGAGATTTTCAACATCTTCCTTGATGCATGATGTATTATCACATCTAGCAGAGAACAATGTGAATATTCACAGTTTAGAAACAATTCTGAGAAGACATGGGATGTAAAAACTAAATGTGACTAACCCAGAAAGCAAATCCTCCTAACTCTGCATGGCTGAAGGAAGAGTGACATTTTCTCAAAATTAATGGCTTTTGAAAACATTTCTTTAGAGCTGACTACTGCAATGCAGATGCCCAAAACCCTATTGCAACATAGTTCCTTATTAAAATATTCAGAGGGCCATAACACGTCCAGTCTGTTTTCTTCTGTAAAGAGGACAGAATGCTTAGACATGAAATTCAAATGGAGTTTACAACAGGACAAGCCAACAGTACAATAAGCTTGCTGTATGTACTGCATCCTTTGCTAATGTGAACTGCATAGTCATGTTTAGGTGGTAAGAAGTGGTACGACTTAAGGACATAAACATGAGTAATTAATCAGACCAAGCTAAACAGAAGGAGGTCCCTTATCTTGTTTGTATAAGACATACATATTTCACCCTTTTTACAAAGCAACCTTACTACAATACACAAGTTCAGTATAAAATACGATCATGCGGGGACAATAAGGGGCTGCAATAAAACTGCGTAGCACTTGCTCTAAGTATTTCTTTTGTCTGAGGAGCTCAAATACCATTAAGAAGGAGAAAGTAAGCTTTCCTCTGAAGTTTAAAACCCTCAGGCAAGACCATATAATGAATCTTGGTATGTGCAACAATGAAGTATCTTACGATACTCTGATTTTGGAATCCATTACAAATATTCTGTAGAATACAAAAAGTCATTATTCCTCTATTTTTCAGAGTCAGTATCTTCCTATAATGTTACTGATACTTCTTTACAATCCTAGAAGCATACACGTTTCCATTGTAGAACAGAATCAGTAATACTTTGGCAATTAGGATTCATGTCTGTGTAATCTCAGAACTGAAATCTCAACACTAAGAATTCTTATATGAATCTAAGTGACCCATTCTTCAAGTTCATTCATTTTTAAAAATGCATGTAGAAAATGCTAAAAGGTGACTGCTTTTTGGTTTTTTATTTTTAACTTTCTATATTCTAATTAAGAGATTAAAATTTTAAAACTATGCTATTTAAACCCAACAAATCCTATTGGTAGAGTCACACAGACTGTTGCCACTTTCTGAGACTGATGTTCAGCACATTATCATCTGTAAATAATGGGCAGGTATCATGCAATATTTTAACTAAAATAAATGTTAAAAGATTATTAGAGTAATACTTACCATTTTTTAGCAATCAAACCCCTACTGCAGAGATAAGCATAGAAAATTTTCTGTTACCCTGGAATAACCTAGAAACCAAACAACTGTTGGGTAGCGTGTTGACACAGCCCAGCAGATATAGCAAAACCTAAGGCCGGACCAAATGGCCCTGTATAAAGTGTATCTACTAGTTGGGGTAAAAACTGCTTTGCACAGAATGTAAACTACTTCTTTTGTATCTAACTAATAAGATAGAACATGCAGAGTTACTGCTGTTCAAAAATAGACTCTACTAATGTGTTGATGTGTTCTGTGCCTGGTCTATCAGGAAAGAACATAGAAAAACTATGAACAAAGTACTTGTTTTGTTACTTGACTCAGTACCAAGCAACTCACTGACAGTAATGTTAAAGAATAAATTTGCCCAATGATTTCAGAAATAGCTGCAGCTGTTTAACAATGAGATTAATTATTCAGGTTATAATTCTGTTTTACATACCTAACTTTTACGTCCAGCTTTAAAAGCACTTTTTTCTTAGCAGCAGCTGTGGACTGAACACCAAATTCCATAGACAAATGGCATGGATTTTGTTCCTACTAAAGACTGGTTTCATTTGCTAAGACCATTCAGCAAGGCGAAAAACAACTTTGAGGTTATTTTTTTTCCTTTTAAAGACCGATTTTATGTTCATGTACCCATCTAAACAACACCTTTTCTAGAAGTAGTGGTGAAACACTTCCAAGATTTTGGCACAGACAGCTCAGAATATGTGATTCCTAATAAATCAATGAACCTACTGCCACAACAGTAAAGTGAGTTTGAGAGAAAGATTTCAGCATGTATAAATACTATGCCACACAGTCTAACATCACAAGAGGAAAGGCTCCACTATTCCTTAAGCATGAGAAAATTAGTTATATACTCTTTAAGTCTTAGTAATCAGCATAAAGGCATTTGTTTACAGGATTCCAAGAAAATATCTGAAGCACTTAAAAGCATGTGTAAATAGACTGTGTACGGCAGGAAAGCATACTTCAGGCAGACCTATGTTTTGTCATAAAAGTAGTAAGACTAGTTATAATACATAGAACCTGATCTTCTCTCCTTTATTTGGACTCTGGGACTAATAACAAAGAAAAGGAATCACAGAATGATAGAATGGTTTGGGTTGCAAAGGACCTTGAAAGGTCATCTAGTCCAACTCCCCTGCAATAACCAGGGACATCATCAACTAGGTCATAGAATCACAGAATGTTAGGAGTTGGAAGGGACCTCTGAAGTCCAATCACCCTGTTAGAGCTGGATTGGCTAGGGCTGGCCATCCAAGAACATATCCAGGCGGGTTTTGAGTCTCTAGAGAAGGAGATTCCACATCTCTGGGCAGCCTGTTCCTGTGCTCCATCACCCTCACAGTAAAGAAGTTTTTCCTCACATTGAGGTGAAACGTTCTGTGTTCCAGTTTGTGCCCACTGCCCCTTGTCCTACCACATGGCACCCAAAAAGACACTGGCCCCTTCTATTTGACAACCAGCCTTTAGATATTTGTAAATATTAATAAGATCCCCTCTCAGTCTTCTCTTCTCCAGAAAAAACAGCCGCAGGTCTCTCAGCCTTTCATCCCAAGAGAGCTGTTCCATCCTCTTAATCATCTTCATAGCCCTCCGTTGGACTCTCTAGTATTTCCCTGTCCATCTTGAACTGGAGAGCCCAGAACTGGACACAATACTCCACATGTGGTCTCACTAGGGCAGAGTAGAGGAAAAGAACCTTGCTTGACCTGCTGGACACACTCTTCTCAATGTACCCCAGGATCAGGTTGCTCAGAGCCTCATCCAACCTCACCTTGAATATTTCCAGGAATGGGGCTTCTACCACTTTTCCGGGCAACCTGTTCGAGTGTTTCATCACCCTCACTGTAAAAAGGTTCTTCCTTATATCTAATCTAAATCTACCCTATTTCAGTTTAAAGCCATTGCCCCTCATCCCATCATTACACTCCCTACTAGGCAGATTGCCCCCATATTTCTCATAGCAAGTATTTTATCTCTTTAATACTTATACCTTTCAGTATTGAAAGGCTATAACTAGGTCTCCCTGGAGGCTTCTCTTCTCCAGGCTAAACATCTACAGCTCTCTTAGCTTTTCTTCATAGAAGACGTGTTCCAGCTCTCCGATGACTTTTGTGACCCTTCTCTGGACCCATTCCACCAGGTCCATGTCCTTCTAACACTGGGGACTAGAGAGCTCAACACAGATTTGGTCTCATCAGCATGGAGTAGAGGTGTGGAATCACCTCCTTCGACCTGCTAGTCACATTTCTTTTGATGCTACCCAGGATACTGTTGGCCTTCTTGACTGAGAGCACACATTGCCGCCTCATGACCTGCTTTTTATATATCAGTATCCTCAAGTTCTTCTCTGCAGGGCTGCTCTCATCCTGCCTTCATCCCGTGGCTTGTATTGATACCAAGGATTGTTCCGATCCAGGTGCAGGACCTTGTATTTGGCCTTGTTGAACCTCATAAGGTTCACACAGGCCCACTCCTCAAGTTTGTCCGGGTCCCTCTGGATGGCATCCCATCCCTCAGGTGTGGCAACGACATCACTCAGCTTGGTGTTATCTGCAAATTCACTGAGGGTACACTCAATCCCACTGTCTAGGTAATGGATGAATACATTAAGCATCACTGGTCCCAGTATGGTTCCCTGACGGACACCACTTGTCACTAGTCTCCATCTGGACATTGGGCCATTGACCACTACTCTCTGGATGCAACTATCCAACTAATTCCTCATCCACCAAACAGTCCATCTACCAAATTCATCTCTTCAATTTACACAGAAGGATGTTGTGGAGGACCATCTCAAAGGTCTTACCGAAGTCCAGATAGGTGACATCCATAGTTCTTCCATTGTTTACTGGTGTTGTCACTCCACCATAGAAGGCCACTAGGCTGATTAGGCAGGACTTGTCTGGAGTAAAGTCATGCTGGCTGTCTTGAATTACAACCTTGTCCTGCATGTGCCTTAGCACAGCTTCTAGGAGGATCTGTTCCACCACCTTCCTGGGCACAGAGGCAAGGCTGACAGGTCAGTAGTTTCCAGGGTCCTCCTTTTCTACTCTTTAAAAATGGGTGCAGTCCTTCTCTTTTCCCAATCACCAGGGACTTCACCTGACTGCTGTGTCTTTTCAAATATCATGGAATGGCTTGGCAACTATATCAGCCAATTCCGTCAGGACTCTGGTATATATATCATCGGGTCCCTTAGACTTACGTATTTTCAGGTTCCTCAGGCTGTCACGAACTGAATGTCTTACAGTGGGAGGGACTCTGCTCCCTTGGTCCTCATCTTACGGTCCATTCACTCGAGAAGTGTGGAAAGAGAGGTTGCCAGAGAATATCGACGCAAAAACGTTTAGTACTTCAGCTTTCTTCTTACCTGGTGTTACCAGATTGCCAGTCTTGCTAACCACCAGATGTACGCTTTTTTTGACCTTTCATTTCTAGTTGACATAGCTGTAGAAGCTCTTATTATTCTTTGCATCCCTTGCCAAGTTCAGGTCCAGCTGTGCCTTGATCTTCCTGACACCATACCTACAGCCGGGCAGTGTCGCTCTATTCTTCCCAGGATACCTATCCCTGCTTCCACTGACTCTGCTGTTCCTTCTTGCCCTTCTTTAACCAAAAGGTCTTGACTCATCCATGCCAGTCTCTCGCCTTCTTTGTCTGATTTCTTACATCTGGGACTAGGAGTTCTTACACTCTATAGAAAGCATCTTTCAAGATCTGCCAGATTTGTTCTGCTCTCTTGTCCATGAGGACTATTACCCAGGGGGGTCCTATTGACTAACTCCCTGAAGTGCTGAAAGTTTGCTTTCCTAAAATTCAGGGTCCTAACTTTCCTCTTCACCTGACTCATATCCCATATGTGATAGTGAAGGCTAAAGCAGGTCACTGATACATAGCCATGGATACAACTGTACAAATGCTACTGCTCTTCAATGTATTTAATCCATGTCAGTAGCTAATGTCACATGGAAGAAGCAATGAAGAAACTTTGCAGAAATAATGACATATGTGAATTCAATGCACTGTCTTATATTAAGACCAGTAAAAACATGCTTCCAGCATAAAAAAAAAAGTTGAAAATTAAATATCAGGTTTGCATTAAAATTAAAATTCATATTTTGCTTAACGAAATAACAGTTTCACACTGTATCTGAACAAAAATAATTTCAAAGCACTCCACAATTTAAAAAGAACCTATTATAGCCACGACAGATGTATATAATTTTTCAGCTATGCTTGCCTTTACCTTTAAGAGCTAATGTGACTGTGCCGTTGTCTATGCAGAAATGGCACTAGAAATCTTTTAATAGTTGTACTTGCTATAGAATCTGTTATTTTAAGAAAAGGATGAACACATTACTCACAGTGCAGTATTGATCTATACTTACGATAGAGAAAAACAAAAATGTACCTACTTCAGGATTATATAGTAAAATTTCACACATATATCTCATGTCATCAGCATTTCCAAGCTAGAAATAAGAGTAATGTGAGACCCAATAAAAAACAGACAAACTTATGTTACATAGTTTGAATGCAAGGAGGAAAATATGCTATATAAGAACAGCATAAGTAATATTCAGTAAGCTTTCAGAAATTTTGTTTGTGTGAAGATTAAATCAACATAGAAACAAATATTAGGTTTTATTTTAAATTTGAAATAAGTCTACATTTTAAGTGTAAAAATCACTAAGCCTGTCATTAGAAAAAAAATATTCTTAAAGCATAGCAGCAGAAAAAGTAATTTCTTACACTTAATAGTGATCTAAAATGCGTATAAGGACATTTGAGACAGAAAGGATTTGAAAAGGGTAACACTTTTCCTCCTAAATTGTATGTTGCCACACAATAATAATAATAAAAGGAGAGTAGGAAGGGAGAAATCTTCTCTTAAAACTCCAAATTCCTTTGAATTATCCTGACTAAAATTTCAGAAGTGTCACTATGCAAAAGCAATGAGGGTTTTCAACCACCCTTTTCTAAGTTTTATTGTTAACTCAATTTGGCATAGACTCGTCTATTTAACAGAGAATGAACCAATCTCCACAATTCCGAACTGGAAAATACTAAAGTTTTCATAGAAGAAAGATGGGAATATTCACTTTTATTTGTGGATCCTGTGTTGGACTCATCGCTTGATCCTATTCTCAGGTAAAACTATTGCAGTTATTGTTTCTGCCTTATCTGAGTTGAAGGAAGAGACAGGCAGCTCAAAGGAAAGTTCCAAAACACAGATTCATTTTCACTGGTGCTGAAATTAGCTTACAGGGGCATTTTGAAGAAAACTGAGATGCTAAATACTACACTGGAAATCCAAAAGGTAAGAAGTATTTCAGAAAATATAATCACTTCCTTGGTAGAGGCTGCTAATTAAAAATCACTAAACTAGTTCCAACACCACTTGCTATAATTTTTATTACCGCAAATAAAAATTAATGTCAATGGAAATAGGAATATCCGGTACAGATAAGTACAACTTGTTATCCAATACTTTTTTTTTTTTTGTCAGATGAGGAATAAAATTGTCTTGGTTTGCAAAGAAGTAGAGGTTTAAGTGACAACTAAATATCTGAATTGGTTGCCTGCAAAAATGCAGATTTAAAACTTCCATCGTTAGCATTTTCTTAGAAAGAAACGAGGGATTTTTTTTGAATTTCAAGATGAAATAAGGCTAGAAACCTTAGTTGATGCTATTTATGAACTGCATAATGTATTAAGTCAGAAAGGAGTTGCAAAAATCCAGCTATTACACTCAACTCCATGTAACCAATTCAGCAAACGAAAGGACATCAAAAAAAGATCAAGAAGTGACAACTCAGAAAATCTACAGTATCTATATCAAGTTTAATGAAAGATAAACAAATATTTTAAGAATAAAATCCTCGAAAGGGATGAATTCTGAGGCAACGCCTTCTTTAGGCTCTGACTGTTTGCACGCAGCTTGAGCTGCTTTCTGTGTCACTGCAGTTTCAAAACCTGCTGGTCAAATCAGAAACAATCTCAGTTTTGTAAGAAACCCAAAACATGATTCTTTAGAAAAAAATACTGATCTCAGTAAATATGTACATGAAAAGAGTCCTCAAGTGCTCAACCATGTAGCAGCCTATAGCAAAAAACACATTAGATATACTAGCAGTAGTTTTATTAAGTCTCCATACATCTCCAGCCTTATGACTGGTGGCTTGCTTACGCAAATCATTTTCACTTCATGATCTGACGAAAGGATTATACAAGAGACAGTTAAATCTTAACTGGCTAAAAGCAACTGTACTGGTAGTTGGTAGTACTGGTCACGGGAGGAGCAACTGACATCAGTTACCTGGACCTGAGCAAAACTCTCGACACTGTCCCACACGACATCCTGGTCTCCAATCTGTTAAAACACGAGTTTGATGGATGGACCACTCCGTGGGTAGAGAATTGCCTTGACGGTCACACTCAAATCATGGCTGTCAAAGAGTCCATGTCCACATGGAGGCCAGTGACAAGTGGAGTCCCTCATGGCATTGAGTGCACCCTCATCAAGTTTGCCAACACCACCAAACTGTGTGGTGTGTCTGAGGGAAGGGATGCCATCCAGAGGGG
>VWZK01007869.1:711065-732166 GCA_013396935.1 Baryphthengus martii | reverse complement strand
CCTAGAGCCTTTGCTGCTCTGAGGCAAAGAAGTCATTAAGTACCTCAGGCTTCTCCATATCCCACATGATTAGGTCTTCATTTTCCTTCCAGAGCAGGCCTATGTCTTCCCTGGCCTTCCTTATCACTGATGTATCTGAAGAAACCCTTCTTGTTTCCCTTTATGTCCTTTGCCAGATTTAATTCTATCTCTGCTTTAGCTTTTCTAACTTGATTCCTGGCTGCTTGGACAAGTTCTTTGTACTCCTCCCAGTCAGCCTGTTCATGCTTCCACTGTCTATAGACTTTCTTTTTGCACCCAGTAAGTCCAGGAGCACCTTGTTCATCCATGTCGGCTTCTTGGCATTCTTGCCTGCCGCCTTCTTTCTTGGGATCCACTGCTCCTGGGCTTGGAGGAGTTGGTCCTTGAATAGTGACCAGCTGTCTTGGGCACCTCTTCCCTTCAGGGCTTCATCCCATGATACCCTGCCAAGTAGATCCCTGAAGAGGGTGAAATGTGCTTTCCTGAAGTCTAGAGTTGTAAGCCTAGTATGCATCTTGGGTACCGTGACAACCTTAAACTCCACCATTTCTGTATATAAAGTGTGTAATGCCAGTATATTATGACTCTCTGTAATCAACTGCAGATTGCTTTGTGAACACATTGATGTATAAAATAGTTAAGTCAAGATCAGGCAGTTTTATACTTTTTATCACAAAAAATATATTTAATAGATAAAATTATAATCAGGCATTAAATAAATGGGTAATATATGGCAGGATTAAAAAACCCTCTCTGTGTGTTTTGCACATTCTGTTTGCACTCTGCTTGTCACTGTCTTCCTGAGACCTTGAGTAAGATCCTTATGGTCAAGCCACATACATTCACATTTCTGGAAATTCAGTCTCCTTGTTACCGGTGTGGGTTCATTTTGTTGCTAAAACTGCTGTTTTGTGTTTGTCAGTATTTATCAAAGCTTTCCTTTCAGGTTACCGTTGATGATTATGAACAAGCTGCCAAGAGCCTGGTGAAAGCTCTTCTCATTCGGGAAAAGTATTCACGTCTTGCCTACCATCGCTTCCCAAGAACAACATCTCAGTATTTATGTAGCATGCAAGATGAAAAATGGAAGGTTGAAGATGAAGTGTATCCAGGTGATTATCCTCATTCTTCTTTTTAAAAACAGAATTAAATCCATACACTACTGTAGTAAAGTTAAGTTGGATTTTTGTGATGATCTCTTCTGAGTGTCTTTGCCTCTTCAATACGTTCTGTTAGTAAGTAGTGGAGAATGACAGACGGACCTAAATTATAAATCCTGTGTCTAATCTGAAACTTTGAGGCTGTCACAAGCTATAAAAACATACTAGATGGTTATTGATGATTTTACTTTTTTTTCTGCAGCAAGTGGGATGGTAAATGGTACACTTGTGTTCCTCCAGGAAAAAGATATATGGATATGGTTTAAAGTGAAATCATTCCTCCAGGTCTTGACATGCTGAAATGAAAGGGCTTATAAGATCATCTGCATTATGAATTGAAGCACGATACAGATATGCTAGTTAGCAAGCCCTATGTCAGTAATATCACAGGCATGGTACTCTTACCAGGTGAAGACTGGAAGCTCTATGTATAGTCATTTTTGTTGGGCATTCTGCCTGGGTTAATAAACTGATCTCTCAACAAGGCTTATTAGGTCGAATGTATTCTCCACTGTATGTGTCTTGAAAGTTTTGCTTGTGCATTAAACTGTTTGCACTACTAGTTTTTGGATTAACCTGCGAGGAATAACCTTTGGTGTGTACAGATGTGCCACTGTAGATCTGTCCATATTGTTGTCAATGTATTCTCAACCATAAAGTGACATTTCAAATCACTTACCCTCTAGCTGAGTGGCTGAAAGAGGCTGAATTCACATGTTTTCAAACATTTGTTGTACAGAAAAAGGATGAAGAGGACAGTATACTGATTATTCAAGACAGGAAGGATATTTTAGAACAGCTGTCAGGGAGATATTTCCAAAGTGGTGTTAGGTTAATAACTTTTTCACAGTTACGATTTTAAACTTGTGACATAAACAGTAAAATCTCATTACACAATGTCTTAATTAGCATTAGAGATAAGAATGGTATCAGTTTATAACATACATTCAAGTGCTCTAGATGAATAAAAGGACTGGTTAATTACTTTACTGTCTTGGCTTAACTGAACAGGTAAAATAAAAAATCTCAGTCATAAGACAGAGCCCAAGAATGTAGTTCAGTTGACATAAATATAGTTGAGACACTTGCTTTGTGCTATTATTGCGTTAGTAAGGTATTGTAAAAGAAGTTATGAACATACACTAGTATGAGTGATAATGTTAATATAAGCTGAATCTCTCAGAAGTATGTCTGCTTACCTGATTCACAGAGGAAAAAAAAAAATTTTTAAATTGTAATTTTGCAAAGGGATTACAAAACTGTACTGAGCAAATCCTAGATGTGCTTCAAGTACTTCCTGATTTTGGTCATGATCAGAAGGCCAAGCGGAAAACTAGAGTTATGTGGTACTATCTCTGGCTTCTACACTTCTTAGTTCTATTTAAAAACAATTAAATGTGAAAATAAGGAATTTTATTTTTAAAAAACAAAACACAAGCAAAAAAAAACCCTGCAAATGAATAACACCAACCAAAACACAACAAAACCAACCAACCAAACCCTCAGAAAACCTATAAACCAACCACAGCCTTGGTCAGAATGAGAAGCACTGAGTCTTAAATTATTTCATGCTCTGCCCTGAGTGAAGTGTATTCACTAATGGTTGAGAGAAATAGGAAACAATCCTGGTATGTACGTACTAGTCTAGCTCATTGGATTGTGGGAAGGGCAGAGGTGAGGTAAGGCACAGCCTGTTCCTTTCTGACTGATGTTTCAACATGAGAACAGCTGCATTGCTGTGTGCTTAAATAAAAACTAAAATTACTACAGTGAGTCAGAAGGTGAAAAGAAAATAATGAAGGTGGGTATGAAGGCAACAACTGTTTTATTGTTCACAAATCTCAGCTGTACTTTCAGTCATCCAATTGAAGTACTTCTGACTAGAAACTTATTTTGAAATTTGTGACATCATACATTAATAAAGAATAATAAAATGTATTTATACATTGGTTCAAAAACCTCTAATAATGTGTAATATTTGAATTAACATAGGCTCTTAGCTTAGAGAGGGACCGCAATTAAAGCCTGTTGAAATAAAGCTGTACTGTAACAACAGATGTTTATAGTAACTGAAAATGTGATTTTAATGAAAGTTTTAAGATCTGTTAGAAATCAAGCATTATAGAATTGGAAAGTCCTTTTGGTAATTATTTTGTCTTTGTGTAAGATACTTCTTCTAAATGTAATGTAAATTTACTTCCAGATTTCCATTCACCCCCGGAAGAAAATGAAGATCCTTACAATCTTGATGATGCTCCAGACAATTTGGATTATGTTATCAAGATAAAAGGTGGCATTCCCTTTGTTTATGATAACAAAGAAATGATGGAACTCAATGAGCCTCACAGCCTGCCATATCCTGACCTGGAGACCTATACCCTTGACCTGAGCCATGTTCTTGCTCTAATTGCAGATGGTCCAACGTATGTTTCTCTTTCTTTCTTTCTTCTCTGCCCCTTCAGACTCCTGGTTACCTTTAGTCGAATACTTCTCACTTTTGTGATATTTAATTCCTTGGCGTACTCATTCTAGAGTAATGTTTTGTTTTGCTTTTCTCAAGGATTAATGCATCACGGAAAGACTTTAAAAGGGGGAACACGCCCACACCCATGTATGGTTATATTTAATATCTGTAGTTTATTTGCATCAACCATGGCAAAATGAGAAACAGTTAACTGAAAATCAAGATGTTGGCCAAATGTTCCCATTCAAGTCAAATCTGACTCATTGAGGCATGGGAACTGACACTTGAGTCTCATCTTTTCTATATTGTTTTGGCCTGTGCTAAATTTGAGGAGTTTGAACAGTTTCTGGAATTCCTTCATGTCTGTTCTACTCTAGCTGCATGAAGAGAAACTCTGCATATGTAAAGTATACAGAACAGCTTAGCAACATAAATATTCAGTCTGATTTGCTCCAGATGTGAATTAACTGCTCATGTGCTGCAAAACTGATCCGCACATGCACAATCAAAATAAGTGAAATTTTCCAGAACAATGAGACTCCTGGGAAATCTCTAAAACCCAGAAATACAACAGCTCTTGTATAGTCACTGTCACAGTCACAACAAAGCAATATCCTTGCCCAGTGCATAATAAAAAATGGATGCACATGCTTTTTCAAGTTTGCCTCCCAGCTGAGGACTAGAATCATCAAGGTTTCTCATGGCCTCAACACCAGGAAAGGAAAAGAATCCATCCTAGGATGGAACAAAGCAGGAACCTGGACTGTTCTTCTGAACTATTTGCCCTTCTTGCCAGTGCTGCATTCCTAGTCCTTCTGCCTTTGAGAGGTCATCACTTAGAATGTGACAAGGTAGTGATACCTGATGCATTCTTTCCCCTTTGAGTCTGTCTGACACCTGCAGGATAATCTGGCTGCCTTGCGCAATGATAGTGGCAAAGCAGATGGGCTGAGCACAACTGTCTCATTCCCGAAGCGCTTTTTCAACAGCAAAAGCCTTTGCTTCCCCCAGTGTAATCAGCACTCCTGCTCCAAATCAAAGCCTAGCATGAGTATGCTCAGTTGCAGTATGCAACGGGTAAGTGCATGTCCACATTCAGCGCGTTATATTCCAAGAGACACGTACTGAGAAGACTAAAGGACAAGGAGGAAAAACTTGAAACAAAAGTCATACTGAAGACCTTTCTTTTTGTAGTTAACAGTCTTTATCAGGAAGCTGTAAGTAAGAAGGGCCTCGGTAGAATGTGTTAGAACACTCAGCACCTTTATGAATGTAGGAGCAATCATCTGCTCCTTTCGCTTCCTCACATTACGCTTTTGCAGGGTGATTCACACTCCCTGATAAATACACAAACCAAAAGGAAAATGTCTTTTTCAGTAATCCTGTTGCATAAGCTCTTCATATGGTATTGTTTTCCTGTTTGCAGCAAGTGCTTTTATGTCTATCACATGTAAGGCTGCTTGGAGATCAAGACCCATTGTTCTTGATCCTTTGCTGTTCTTAAACTGGTGAAACATCACCCCTACTCCTCAGTCTCTTGAATAATGTAACTCGGCAAAGATTTCGTGCAGCAGGCAGACGGGTCTTGCTCAGTGTCAGATACAGTGAGACTGAATTGGACGTTCAAATCCATAATGGGATTTGTGTCTCATCGAGGAGAGATTGTCAACAATAAAGCAGAAAAAAAGAAGGCTATTACATTAATAGTGCTACAAAAATACTGCAGATTCAATAAGAATCGACAGATGGTGAAGAGAAAAACCATGTCATTGGTTAAAAATAGAATGAGAAACATAACAGAAGATGAAAGTGAAGACAGAGGAGTAGGCAAGCAGGAACAAAAAAACGATGAATTTTCTAAGAAGAGCACCAGAAATTATTTTGGACAAAAAGTATTTCTACCCAATAGATTTATTTTTTAAGGCACAAAAAGTGAAAGTGTATTGGATCTTATCCAAGCTGCTTATGTTTTTTGGACAAGTTAAGGACATAACACAGTTATGTATACTACTGTTTGAGGTTTTGCCAATAACTTTGGTCTGGAATCATACTGGATATTGACTTCCATATTTGTTAACCAGTAGGATAAGAAGAAAAGATTTATCTTGGTCTTCATAAAAAAAATGTTTATTTTTACTGTGAAAACTTTCAGGTTCTCTCTGAACTTTAAATGCAAATAGTTTTAAGTTACAGTTCATTTTTATGTTTTCTTTTACAGGAAAACATATTGTCATCGGAGGCTTAACTTTTTAGAATCTAAATTTAGTTTACATGAGATGTTAAATGAAATGTCAGAATTTAAAGAACTGAAGAGTAATCCCCATCGAGACTTTTATAATGTGAGAAAGGTAAGTGTGAAAAGGATTAGAGGCATAACGTTGGTTTTAGTAGGAGTTCCAGCAAATTTGCATTTCTTGTGTGAGGTGTAGGTAATATGCATGCAGTGGTGTGTGCATACCACTCAAGCAAATTACATTATTTTAAGAATATTAAAATTTTTCGACATTGGAACATTCCAGGAAAATTAATTTGAATGTAAGTGGGTTAAATGGATTATAATAAACTCATCTGTTTGCTTATTCAGAATCAAAGGGGCTTAATTCTATGCAGATTGCTTTAAAGGAGTGAAACAAAGTTAATCAAGTGAAGCTCACTTGGATTATGAATAAAAATATCCACGTGGAGTTTTCATTTCAATTACATCACTTAAAGACAGTCAAGTGCATTTTCCTGCTTTTCATGTAGGTAAGTCATACTAGACTGTAGTAGGAATAGGTGTATAGATTTTTGGATAAAAATTTCACTTCATATTGGAAGTAGGTGCTTAAACACATGTTAAAAAGAAAAAAAGACTTCCCATAGAAACTGAACTGAGAACTCATGCTACCATCAGTATGTGGTAAAAAAGGTCTGTGAAATACTAAGTGTAAAGATTATTTGATTTATATTCTTATCTGCCACTAGGCTGTAATTAGGAGACAGGTAGGGGAATGAAGGAGCTGATTTCCTTTCCTGGCATATTTACACCCAAGGGAGCTGCATTGTCTGCAAAGCATGGAAGCAGCAGTGCTACGCTGCTTCGTTTGCTTCTCTGTCTTGAAGTTTAGAGGAAGTTACTGGAGAGATAATGCTTCAGTTTGATAGGTGAGATTTCTTCACAAAGTAATTGTTGCTGGTGTTCTTAACCACTTCAGGTCTATTTTGTGTTGTTTGTATGTTCAACTGGGAGAGGTAGTCCTTATTTTGTAACTTCAGGGTTGAGATCTCTAATCCTTCTCGTTATGTTTTGGTTAGCACTAGTCCATCAGCAAGTCCTCTTGGCTTTTCCCTGTCGTGTCCAGTGTGCTGGCTACTAAATGTTTGCTACTGTTGTGGTAATGAACTGTCAAATAGCAAATCTGCTAAATAAAAGTCTTTGATGAGTGTACCCCTGTCTATTACAAGGCTAGAAGCAGATGGGTTGTTAGGTAAATTCTAATGAATTTCACACTTATCTGTTAAGCATATGGATGGGAGGATCTTTTAGCTAATTCATTCAAGCAACCCTCAAGTGGTGGAGACTCGACTCCTAACTTGACAGTTTTCTTGTATAACCCTGGACAGAATATTTACTGCAGGCCACATTCAGATCAAACACTTCACTAGCTGGCAGAGAGATTAATAATAAAACATTTGGTGACTGAGAAGTGCGAAGGACAGAGCTGTAGATTGGGTGACTGCCTAGACAATCAGTTTGATTACTGAGAAGCTGTAATTAACAGGATTGTACTTGCTAAATTCAGCTTTTGATTTAAAAACAAATGTTCAATGTCTCTGGGCATATCTTAATTATTTTCTAATTATCTACTATTAAATAAGACAGTCATCAAATGGATTCATGTTGTTGAAAAGAACAAAATGTGCATCACTTGCCCTCTGGCAGTACCCACATTCAAGAGAGCAGGAACAACCTTGCTTAGAAAATGCAGATCCCTGTGTCTCCAGCTTCTTGTCTGGCTGTACTCATTCCAAACTGCACAGAATCAAATCCTGTAACGTTTGTGTTCACACGAATACAGAAATACACTTCTGTGAAGAGAAACAAATGTCGTCTTCTGTCCTTTCGTATGAAGAACAAAACAACAACAGCTTAAAAAGGGGCTGGTTTTGGTTTTATTGGGGGCTGAGAGGAAGCAAAGAGGACGTGCATCACCCTTACATGAACTCAGTCTATCCAAATTCTTTTGGTAGATGCCTTTCATAATAAATAACAATTAAATTAGTATCAATGTTTTAGCATGATAACATTTCAAATAATACCTAAAAAATTCCATACTAAATCAGACCATAGAAGCTCTGTCTAAGGATTTAGATGCTTCATTTAGATAAGATTACACTCTAAATTGTGATAATGCACAAAAGCATACACACTAATTATGTTCTAAGCAGGTCAAAGCTCGAGTCATTAAAACCTTCCAAAGAATTGCATTGCTTTTAAAACACAATGAAGAAAAAGCTCTGTGATACTTCATGAAACTTTTGTTGTTGCTGAAGTTCCTGCTTACCTACAGGTCAAAATATACCACGTAGTTAAAAAAGTAGCCAAAGTACTGCCTGTTCTCTGGAAACAGCATGAAAGAGATCCCAGGAAAGTCTTTTTACTTATAGGAAATAAATATATTTATGGAGATGGAGGAGGAAAAAAGAAAAAGAAAAATTCTTGGTTCTGAGACAATAAGCCTGACGTGGTTAGCGTAGCTGTAGAGCTATGTGTGATATGCTTGTGGGGACAGGAGAAGATTCCACAGGAGCTCACTGAATTGCAGAGGCACGCTTGAGAGAATTATTTCTCAAAGGGAAGCAGGACTTTAAAAGAAAGGCAGTTACTACTGTTTCATGGGATCCTTGCATACCAGCAAACAAAAGAAACACAATGTCTCCTTGCTCTCTGTCCTTGCCCTCCCAGCAGTAGTGAATTTATGTTGATTTAAATAAAGAGGAAGTGTTTTGTTTTGTTTTTCAAGACTTATTCATTACAGCTGACCCACCACTGTAACTAGCGTGTTCTGAAATTCAATAAACGACACTTTTTCAGGTTCTCTACACCAGGTATTCTATGCTTACAACTTGCTTTTCCTGAATGTTTAAAGCTTACAGGACATCTCTTAACTGGTATTTTACTCTCCCACATAAGCTGAGCAAGCCTAGTAGTTTGTAGTGTTCCACTGGTCCAGGAAGAGCTTATAGTAAATAGTATTTGTTTCTACAACAGAAGACATTTATTACCCTGAGTAAGCATATGTATAATGCACTTGGCTTCAAATGTCTATACAAGTACGATGAGGAGTGTAACAATATGTTCAGCAGAGCTGGTTTTACCATTTTAGAGACAGAATTGTTTACTGTGCATTAGTAATTGCGTCATGTTGTGTATTTCAAGACAGTAATGTTTCTTGCTTTTTCATTTAGCTTTAAAGTGTCTAGCATATTTGAACTAGGCAGTGATTAACAATTAAATGTTAACGTTTAGGATTCAGTTTATATCCTGGTCTTTAGTTACGCTATTAACATACACATGGCGATAGATTTACCCTGAGAAGGCTACAACAACTTCTGCATGTATAAACTGCAAATTAAATGACTACACGTGCTAAGTAAAACAGTAGCATTTCTGTGGATTCTATGTATAGCATAAGCGGAGGTGTACATTGTAGGCTGTATGGCTGGTACTTTTTCAGGTGCTCCATGATCTGTTTCCTAATGATCCTTACAAGCTGGTCAGGACATCAGTTACTTCTGTTGGTGGGGATCTGAAAGCTGCAGACATAGTCAGTACACAGAAGGGAATGCACTGGTCTTACGTGTATGTCCATGTTTGCAGTTTCCTGGACAAAAGGGTTCTGCACGACAGTCCTTGCAGAGTTGGGGGTTCATGTGACTCCTTCTAGCAGGTTTATTGGAGAATTCCTTCTAGTGTGACTTCCTGCATACAGGCTACCCAGCTCCTGTTGGGAGCGTGTCCCTGGCAAGGCTAGTTACTTGCATTTGAAAGAAGCACAATGCCATGGGTTCAAACTGTTCTAGTGTAGTATCTTCAGGAACCTGTATCTAATGTCAATGTCCCACCTTCACATCTTATTACATCATTGCTTGTGAGATTGAAAAGCTCCCACTTGGCCTCATGGTCTCTTTTGGATGTACAGATACCTGTACAGAGTTGATCAAATTAACTCGCAAATTGTACCTTTTAAGCCAAATAAGTTGCATTTTTACAATCACGTGGCAGTGTGGGTTTTTCAGCTCCTGTTGCCTTTTGTGACATTTCTTGGGAATTTGTTCTTTTTAAACCTTTAAGCGTACATGATAAAACTGGGTGCATTCTGACCCAGTGTTGTGCAGAAGCAAGATTATTTTTCGTTTCTGCTTTGGAGCTCCTTTCACAGTCCATATGAGGAGTTAGAGCAGCCCTTTCCACTACAGTTTGATATAAGACTCGATGGTAAAGTGTTAAAATGATTCCAAACCATCTCCCACCAATATACATGATAGTGTAGGTGCTTTTTAGACTTGTTATCTGAACCATCCTGTCCCTGATTATATATAATCTTGAAACTTTTAATACAAACAGACTATCTTGCTTCCTACTCCGTCTGCGGAACCATTCTGCCAGTTGGTCTCATGACTTGTCTCCAGTACCAGGCAGTTGGTGCACAAGGCAGATGTTAGAAATAGTGAAAGTTGGCTATTTGCTTCTGACCACATCCCTGTGCTCACAGCCACCTATGTCCGGGTAGGGCCTGAGCTGGAGGACATTGGGAAGCCTACCAGCCGGGCTGCAGCACTGCAGCTTCTGGTGAGCTGAAACTGCTTCTGCTAGAATTTGGCAGGCTAGACTTAAAGAGTCTGTCAAGCTGTCCCCAGGGATGTTGTGCTCATTATGTTTCAACTGTGAAATCTAATCAGGACAGTGGTTTGGTTTGGCTTTAAATAGGAATTTGTTGGTAACTTCATTGTTTTGCCTAGGACTGAGCATTAGGCTTTTTTGTGTTCAATCAGCATTTCTCAAGGAAATTCAAAGCAAGTGGACCCCGCAGCAGCAGCTGTGCTGCTCCAACACTGGATATTGCTGTGCTGTTCGATTCCTTCAGGCCATTTTCCTAGCTAAGGCCTGTTCTTCCCTTTCAAGTACTTGGTCCTTAGGAACTGCTAGTATTACCTGCCTTTTCAAACAAGAAATAGTTGGGGAATATACCTGGTTTTCTTCTGTTCTTTAGTGGTATATTTTGCTTGTATGGCCAAGATGATAAACCCTTGACTGCAAAGAACTGCAGCGGATTTATTTTACATGCCTGCTGAAGGCCGCCATGGAATTACATATACTGAAAGGAAAACTTAAAGTCAGCAAACAAATCCCCAAATCTCATCAGTTGTTTCTGGGGATTGTGTTCTGATATAGGCTGCTCAAATAGCAGTGAAAGTTTCTGAACAAAATAAAAGGGTATCTGTGGAAACCATTTAGTTCTTGTCATTTTAAAAAAACTTCAACAGAAAACCTGAAGGACTACTCTCAGCCCTTCTGTGAAGTCTGCACTGCCCTTAGTGTGTGAAGAGAGCAGAAGAAACTGAAAAGTGTCAGCATTATGAGTTACTGTGTTAAACTTGGGAAAAAAGAGTGACAAAATCTCTCGTGTATATTTTTCAGTTCTAGTGACCTAAGACGTTTCATGTGGTTGAAATACAAAAATTAATTATGCTTTTAGAAATGGCTGAGAATTCCAGGGCCTTTCAGTCAGAGAGGATGGTTGTAACTACAGTCTGTAACTAGAAAGACATCATTGATTCATGGATGAAATAAAAGGATACTGAAGGACAAGTGTCTTTTAAGGAAGTATCAGATTTAATCTGAACCCAGGTTCTGTGATTGGCGCTTATAATGTATCCTAACTTGTTGCAAATTTTCTTATTTACACAGGAAACTATTAATTGAGGGCTATTTTTTTTGTTCTACTTATTGAATAATTTCTCCAAACTCAAAATCTCAGGGTTCTGAAAAATGGTGACTTGCTTAGGCACCAATCCATTTGTTACTTAAGGAATATTTTAGAAGGCTTTAGTCATTGTTGTTACTAACATAATTTGCTAATTTAAGTTTATGTATATGGATGATGAGAATGAGTAACCTTTTGTTTTCAGGTTGATACTCATATCCATGCTGCTGCTTGCATGAACCAGAAACACTTACTGAGATTTATTAAGCACACATATCAAACGGAGCCTGACAGGATTGTTGCCGAGAAAAAAGGCAAGAAGATGACGTTAAAGCAGATCTTTGACAGCCTTCATATGGACCCTTATGACCTCACTGTAGACTCTTTAGATGTCCATGCAGTAAGTCTATTAAAATGACAAAGTAAATTAGTAAAAGTTAAGTTTTCTAAGTGTGAAATTCTGGTTTCTACAATTTTTGTGTGATAACTTATTAAATCAGAATTTGAGTTCACGCATTACTTTGCATGTTTGAAGTGAATTAACATTGGCTTTTTATTTTCTGTGCCTTCTAATTGCTAGAAAAATTAATTTATAAACTAATGTGTGTACAAAGAACCATAGTTCTTTGAATTTTTTTCCTCCATCAGGGTCGTCAAACATTTCATCGATTTGACAAATTCAATTCCAAGTACAATCCAGTTGGTGCCAGTGAGCTGAGGGACTTGTATTTGAAAACTGAGAACTACATCGGTGGTGAATATTTTGCTCGTATGGTCAAGGTAAATAAGTTTCAGGCTTTTCCAGCTATAGAGAAATGAAGGTTTGGAAAAGGTTTGTGGCCATAATTTTATCTAGAGCTAACACTATGGTTAAGTGATTCCAAATATTGGGCTTGCTTTAGCAATCCTTCAGAGAAGCACCTCTGCTAAGTCAGCCACTGCTGCTTTCTAAATAATTTTTAGAGTTAGAATCTCATACACGTAACCTGTGTGTATGAGTTCAAAGCAGAATTGTGTGCAGTGTCAAACTAATGGAGAGCAGCCAGGGGTCAATTCACTGGTTTAATAGTTTGCTAGGATGTAGTTGGCTAGTGGGAGCTGCTGGGGAGGGAGGAGCTAGGGAAGCGCCGCTGCTTAAATCTTTATCTGCACATGCACACACAGGCTTCACATTCATTTCTTAAAATGAAAGAATTAGTAGTTTTCATGAAATACATGGCAGTTTTTATTAAATGTATAGAAGAGCTTGTCTAAAATTAACAGCCTTAAAATTGCTTATTATCGTGGACTCTGGGTCAGATTCTCCATTGGTCTGCATATTTTATGGAGTCATTTACTACAGTTTAAATAGCACAATTCTGATTTACCAGTTTTAAACCTATGTCTTACAAAGGTGTTAGTAATAACAGTCCTATATAATCTAGGTGTTAACAGTTTCAAGTGATATCTGAGATAGCTTGCTAGTAGAATATTTAGAAGCCTAAAATAAAAGAGTGGATGAATAGACAACAGATTCCCTTTATCCTTAAAGGGTGACAATACAGTTATGTCTACTCTGCGGAAAATACAACGATAAATATACTACTAGCTGTAAATGATCTTCAGTGTCCATATTAAAGCAAATATATTTATTACTTAATAGGAAGTAGCCCGTGAACTAGAAGAAAGTAAGTACCAGTATACAGAACCCCGCTTATCCATTTATGGACGGTCTCCAGATGAATGGCTGAACTTGGCAAAATGGTTCATTAAGCATAAAGTTTATTCCCCTAATATGCGCTGGATAATTCAGGTTCCCAGAATCTAGTAAGTAATCTGGAGCTCTTGGTAATTTTAGTAGTTTGAAATTATACCAATGATGTGTTTTAATTTCTGATATTTCTTAGACGGTTTATGAGCTGCCCTGTAGTTCTATTTATAAGCGACAGCCTGGGAAATTTATTCCTGACCATTGCTGCAGTTTTCCTGACAGTCTGGGGGTGGAAGACAGGAAATGGGGTTTGAATCTGCTCTTGATGAAGCTATTCAAAACTACTGTGAATTATTTCTAAGCCTGAAGATACTAAACTCAAAAACTACAACTGGGTGAAATTAAGCTGCATTCAAAGGCGAGGTAAAATACAATTTAGTAATGAAAATAAATGAACTCTTGAATTCCATAAAGGAGTGGAAAATGCTCTGTAAAACTGCTATCATCAAACTTCCTCAAAATCAGTGACTAAATGATAGTGAACTTGGAAATGCAACCCAGACTGCTGATTTGCAAGCTAAAATCAATGCCAATTTTACTTAGTTTTTAAGCATCCTTTGGGACTTTATTAAATGGACCTTTGTTTCTAACACTGTGTACTGTAATACAGTCTCCCACAATCATGTCGGCCTTAATGGCTGAACCTCATGTTTTGAAATCGCCTAGTTGGAATGTGGGTAGAGAAAGAGCTGTCGTGGTCACATACATCCCCCAGAGTGTGTTTCTCATTAGGGAGAAAGTTTCTGTCCTTTAATTTCTTACATAGCTATTTTTTTATGTACATAGCAGAGTCAACACTTTCATTAAGTCACGCACTTAATGACACACTGAGGTACTGCCCCTCTTTTCTGAGAAGCTCACTAAAGCAGAACATTCTACTTTAATTTAGAGTAGTTGCAACTTTGGAAAACAATATTTCACGAGAGGCAATTATTTCCTTATCTTCCCTATTAGCTCTAAGGGAAAGTGTTCTTGAGACAGCATCTGCCCCTGCATACGCTCTGTATTTTTGAAGCACTTGGGAGCTTCAGCAGAGCCTGGATGGAGCAGTGTGCCAGGCAGGGCAGGAAACAGAGCACAGAGACAATCCCTGCCCTGACATAAACGTTGCATTTCTGAATCCTGGTAGAACTGAAGCTGTAGAATATACAGAAAGGAGAGAAAATATGGAAGTGGAGGAAAAATATAAGCTGATTAAAGAATGGTCACAACTATGTATATTTTTTTCCCTTTTAGTGACATATTTAGATCAAAAAATATTCTGCCTAGTTTTGGGAAGATGTTGGAGAACATCTTTCTACCTTTGTTTGAAGCAACAATTAATCCCAAAGACCACAAGGAATTGCACCTTTTCCTCAAATATGTAAGTATACTTGGATTTTCTGTCTCACATGAAATGGATCCTCTTCTACTCATAAATTTTATTTGTCCATAGCTGTTTCCAGACATTAGAAAAGCTTCCTCCTCCATAAATTGCTTGTATTACTGTTTTAAAGCTCTGACAATTTAATAAAAGCCTGGGTAAAGTCCTGTTGCCAAATAGTTGCTGTTTATTTCCTCTGAAACAGCTAAACAGCTATTTGTTTGTCCTCTCAGTAATCCTCTATATAAAGAATGACCAAAAAACATTGCATGCTCTTCTGCAGTGGAACATAGTCATCCAGCACGTGGACTTTGAGCTTGCCTCTGCTACTGGCCTCCAAAAAGGGAGCACCTGAAAGGAAAGAGTGTGGAGATCCTGATGGGACTCAGGACAGAGGGTGGGAATGGAGCTGCAGGATATGATTAAAAGAGACTTTTCTGACCATGCCCCAAATCAGAACTCTGAGGTTTCCTGGGAGCCTCTGGCCTTCAGCTGCTTTTCAAACAACAGAGCCGATGAGTTTAAAGGATTATAATCTGGATCTAGGGGAATTTTACAGGCCTATGCCCTCCCCAGAAGGCTTTTGTATACCTTGGCCTCCTACTTGTCGCAGAAGAAATAAATGGGTGAAACATTCTTCAAGAAAAGACAGTATTCCTGCTGTGTACACGGTATGGTAGGAGGGCAGAGCAGCAGGACTGCTAGCATAAGGAGGACAATGAAGGAAGAGGACTACGTGCTTCGTACAAGTGTGTCATGAAGCAAGAGTAAGTAAGACTGAAGTTTGCTTCCTGAAAACACTGATTTCTGTGAATCTCTTCTCCCACCAGGTGACTGGCTTTGACAGTGTTGATGATGAATCCAAGCACAGCGGCCATATGTTCTCTGACAAAAGCCTTAACCCTGACCTCTGGACCAGTGAGAAGAATCCCCCCTACAGCTATTATTTATACTATATGTATGTGAACATCATGTTGCTGAACAACCTGCGGAAGTAAGCAGTCATTTTTCTCTTTTACAAGCTTCCAGAAAGAAAAATCAGTAATCTTGGTCTCAATCTAAGTCCATGTCTATATCATATATCTTTTGAAGCAAAGGTTATCTTGAATTATTTAGACTCCAAGAGGAGTACATGAGTTATTTTGAAATCATTAATGGCAAAATGAATTCAAATCAAATCTTCAGAAATTGTAAAGGCATCAGATTAATATCTGGATTTGACATTTGAGTGTATTTTTGTTTTGTGAATCTGACAAAACAAAAGAAGAAACCCCACAATATTGACTTGTCGACCTTTGCTTGGATTCACAGTGGATTTCCAAACGTACTGTACTTCTTGGTAGCTTGCTATCTCCTGGTAATTTAAGAGATACACAGTTAGGTTGTGAAATACTGTTTTAAGAGCCGCTGCTGTTGGCAAAGATAGACAAAGGAGGACATAATTATAAATTGCACATCTAACTAACTTTAGCATGCTTATTGACTCATTCAGTTTTACTACTTTTGAGACCAATGTCTGGGCAAGGAATGCAGGGATGAATGTCAGATCATGACTGCAAAAGCAGATTTTGGCATCAGGCTCAGTAAAGCCTGAAATTCAACTGGAGGTTATGTGCCTGACTCGCTGAGTGATCTGCACAACTGACTCATATTGAGGCACAGTGAGGTTATCACTGATACTATGGTGTCATCACTTACCTTGCAAGGATTTGGTTCATTATTTATAAAATATTTGCAGATTTTCTTACAGGAGGTGTGCAGATTTGGCATTTTAACAGGCCTTATCCAAGTTAACAATCAAAATGTTACTTCTTCTGTCATACTGCTACCTCAAGCATTTCTTTCTCTACCATCCTACATAATCAAAATAATCCTAATAAAAATGCCCACCTTAAATTACCTTGTACCTGCAACAAACAGGCCTAGTTGTTAGTTTTAGTTCTATAATGGAAAGGACACAGTACAGCAGATACTGTAAGTAAGTCAGCCCTTTTTCCTCACTTCCTTCACATTCTCTGTAGTCCATGTCTTTTTTCTTTTCCAAAGACTGATTCTGCCAAAACTTACACATTTCTTTTTTACCTCAAGATCATTTCAACTACTGTTTGTAAAACTCCCTAGATAATCATTAAAGATTCTCTACAGCTAGGTGAGATAACAACACAATTCATCAGTGAGTCAGTAAAACTGTTCACCTGGTTAAACATACCAAGTATTTGAGGAAGGACAACCAGCACTGTTTTATGCTTTTAGTTGTATTAGTGAAGTCAGCAAGGACGGATTACATCCTCACATCTATTTTCAGGAGAAACATTACCAAACTTCCATTCTAAGACTGCCTTACACTCTAGCAGTCCCTATTGAATTTCTTTGGTTTGAACATCTCCAGATACTGATATGACATTTGTCTGCACTGAATAATGGGGTTCACTATAACCTAAACCTCAGCATCATTTTTAATATAGATCATAAAAACAAAATAGCTCTAGAAATTAGTGTAATAACAAACACTCCACGATCAACTCTGTGCTACTGAGGGTGTGGTTTTATGCTACACTTAACCTGGTGAGAAGGCAGGTTGTCATCACACTAGCTAACTGTTGGCAATGTGCTTCCACTTCTTCCCTCATTTTGAAGCTAGGAATTATGCACAGGTTCACTTAGCTTTCCATCTGCCATTTGCCTCAACTGAAATCAGCTCAGTAACTGCTCACCCAGTAGCTAAACTGTTGCTAAATGAAATGTAAGTGGGGAAGGAAAGAAGGAAGATGCAAATATGTCAGCTGGTGGAAAGGGCTTGGTAGAGGGACATGCCCGTGTTGACAGCAGCCCACAGGAAGGCCTGATGAGATGTCACATCAAACTGTATGAGAATGTGTAATTTTATTTTTTTTTTAATTCCCATATTAATGATAATTATATACAAAATAGATGAAAAGCAGTGCATTTTTTTTTTGATAGTGGAACTTGCTTTAATCTCCTCAGGGAAAGAGGCATGTGTACTTTTCTGTTTCGACCTCACTGTGGAGAAGCTGGGTCTATCACACACTTGGTATCAGCCTTTCTGACCGCAGACAACATTTCTCATGGATTACTCTTGAAGAAGGTATTGCTTGGTTGCTCAGTTAAACTAATCCCTACATGTGTAGACATCAATCATTGATTCAAACAGCAGTCACCAAATTGACTTTATCTGGGCAGCCCCAAATTAATTTTCATAGCAAGGCACAAACAGCGCTTCATTTTGATCAGAAAGCCCACCTGGAGTACTGCATTCAGCTCTGGAGCTCCCAGCACAAGAAGGACATGGATGGACCTGTTGGAACGGGTCCAGAGAATAGCCAATAAGATGCTCAGAGGGCTGGAACACCTGTCCCATGAGGACAGGCTGAGAGAGTTGGGGTTTTGTAATTAAAATAATTGGTCAGTGGGTGGCAGACTTGCACCGAGTTTATTATGATTTTTTTGGAAAGAGTTCTCTTATAAATTGGATTTTCTAGTTAACGCTTGAAAATTCTCTATTTCTCAACATAACCAAGAAAAAAAGAAAAATATCATGTCTGATATTAGGCTCAGAACCAGTCATTCCTAAAATGAGACCCAGACAGGCTGTAAGGAACCAAAGCATTTCACTTTCTCCTGCTTAGCCCAGTGCGATAACCTGGCATAGCAGATAATAATAATAATGGCACTTGTTACCTTCACAGGTTGATTAAGCCAAAAATAGTAATAAAAATGAGGTGACCACAGATTATTTAGATTATATGCAGCAGCAACACATGCCTTCTAATCAACTAAAACTTCTGCTCCTAATATTTACCTACTGAACTGCATGTCAAGGTTTTGAAATAACAAAGTGCTTGGCAGTTCTTCAAACATCTGTTATCTGGGACTTTCAAGTTTGGGGAGAAGGTGTGCAGTTGGTATCAACTGCAGGGCCCTTAATAGGCACATACACTTACTAATTCACACTAATATTAGTCACCATATTTTAAAAAAGAAGATGATATATTAGTTGAAGAATGTAAATTATTTTTACAAAAAAACATTTAAAATTCAGACTAGAAAATATCTTAAAGAAGTCAGTTTAGTGTGAACCTAGGCTTTTTGGTCTTAGTCCTCCCTCTGTAATGTTGTTTCCATTTTATCCAAGGGAGATCCTTTGTCTTTTCATTATCCTATAGTACCATTAAATTCTGACTGTGTTTTGTTTTTCAGAGTCCTGTCCTCCAGTATCTCTATTATCTTGCACAAATACCCATTGCTATGTCTCCACTTAGTAACAACAGCCTATTCCTGGAGTACTCAAAAAATCCACTACGGGAGTTTCTACATAAGGGACTTCACGTCTCTCTCTCCACAGATGATCCGATGCAGTTTCATTATACAAAGGTAAGAAGGGCAGAAAGCACTTGGCTTTGAACTTAACAACAGTACCACATAGGCGTAGAATGACCTGAAAGCTATTTTATATCATTGCTTAGGGTATAAGGTATAAAGTTCCATACCTTTCAGTCACCTCATTCATTACTCTTCCTCATTCTCAGTCTGCTACTCACTGTTAGGTTTCAGAGGGAAATGTCTGATTTCCTAATTATGTTTCTTTTGTACTCTTGCCTCTCCAGTGTTGGCTGTTGAAGTATAGAATGAAGGATGAGGCTGAAGGGAGGTTTGAGCCTTCATAAACAATCCTCTAGAGAGCCAGGAAAGTCCAGTTTCCTTACTAACAAATCTGGGGAAGTACATTACAAAAGCACCATGTGGACTCTCTGAAGATGACGTATGAGCTGTTGGCTCAGTGAATTGAATTCTTGCCCTTGTGTGGCCTGGCAAGACAGAAATGCCTGGTCACAGGTTCTAATGCCCCGATTTTGTGGTTGGCACTGACCCAAGTCAGGCTGTGCCTTAGACTGGCCTGTACATTGCTCAATTATATTCTGAGGACAAGCTGAGCTCTGGTGTGCTTCACCCAGGCTTGCTTCTGGCCCATGACACATCTGCTAGAAAAGACAGAGCTTCTGTCGGGGCTTTCTGCGTGGATGTAACGCAACACCGGCCGAGTTACACGTAGCGTGGAAGCTCCTCAGCTGTGACAGCCCACTAGAGTCAGACCCACTTGGGTGGAAGGTCAGAAGTGAGAAATTTCCCTGCTATCTGTCTATGTACATACTCATTAAAGATTTGTGGTTGGATCCTCTGAGGTGTTTATATACCCTAATATCTCATTTGAAATTGCCTAACAAATACCTCTAAGGATCTGGACTACAGGCTGCAATTTCTTAGAAAACTGGATACTCAGTGCCTATTAATTATTTAACAGTCGCCCTGTGGAAATTTCAAATAAACAATTCTGTTCGTTAGTAATCGTGATGTTAAAGTCTTAAACCTCTAATTTTTCACAGCTATCTAAAGAGCATGTATAAATTCCTTAATAGGGGTATGTACTCGTTACTAATGTACATCTTATTTACATATCATTTAATATTGAACATATTTTGATGATACAGGAAGCTCTCATGGAAGAATATGCTATTGCGGCCCAGGTGTGGAAACTCAGTACTTGTGACTTGTGTGAAATAGCAAGAAACAGCGTACTACAGAGCGGATTGTCAGATAAGGTAATCACGGCTGGAAAAAATCTCTTCTGTGAATAGTAGGGCAAGCAGGAACTGAAATCGTCCATAGTCTGAAAACTGATTACTATGTGCTTCTGTGACCTATTTGTCCACATCCCTATCCTCTTTTCCAGAAATACTCACAATTTACTATGCAGTCTTACAGGAAAAAGAAGTATTAGTGTTACATTTTTCCCTCATGTTTTGGAATTTCCAAAACATGCAGAGAGACCAAGTAGGTGTCTTAATACTCAGTTCTGCCTCCGGTCCCAAACCTTTAATTACTTGGGTGGTATCCCTTTGCCAGCAATTTTATACATCACGTCTTGCCTTGAGTAAAAACAAAGTGCCTATCATAAGCAAGACACATTTTTCCTTGGAAGGCAGTACTACAGAAAATGCTCTGGTTTATATAGGCAGGCAGATTAGATCAAATTCCCTTTTGGCTTTAAAATTCTCTACATCCGTGGCTTTCTTTAGGACTTCTTTTAGAGCATCCTCTTCTATCTCATTTTCCAACATTCCTCTCAAGAAGCTGGTATGTGAAAACGCTTTACAAGCATAGTCTGTTGTCTCTTCCAGTATTCCTCAGTGACAACTAGTAATTTTGCCTCTTGTGCAATGTTTAACTAACAAAAGAAACATAAGCCTCTTCTCAACCTCTGAGATGTAAGATGCAGTAGCGAAGACCGAATACTAGCACAGGGGGTTTTAGCAAGCTAGATGGAGTGCACTGCTGAGTCATTATATATATATATATA
>VWZK01007869.1:694287-711047 GCA_013396935.1 Baryphthengus martii | reverse complement strand
ATATATATAAATAAAAACTCTGGTCTTAAAATCTCCCAGACTGGTTAAGACTCTGAGGTAAAGTTCCATGGCCAGCTGGTAGAAGCTGTTCTTTTCACTTGCACTGGAATACTTCAACTAACAACTACTCAGTTATACAATAAATCAAAGCAGTTGAACTGACATCTTCCTTTTTATGCTTAATCCCGTTCACAGGAAAAACAGAAATTCTTAGGGGTGAATTACTGTAAAGAAGGGCCTGAAGGAAATGACATTCGAAAGACAAATGTTGCACAGATCCGGATGGCCTTCAGGTACGAGACACTGTGCAATGAACTTAGTTTCCTGTCTGATGCTATGAAAACAGAAGAGATTTCTACTCTGTCGAAGTAGTTACAAACTCAAAGAAACCAGAACGTTTCACTCCTGAGCAGGATAAGAAGCTAATTAACATTGAATCATCTGGTTTTGATGCTACCAAGACATAACTGAACATTACAGAGAAAAAAATGGAGTATCTATGGAAGGTAAACAGCATTTGCTGTTATCGTTTCCTGCATTATTCTCATGCAGTAAAGTTCACTTTCTACAACTATAAGGCTTTGTAAGATTGCTGTAAATACTAAACGCAAAATTGAAATCGTGTAATATTTGTTTCATACTGTCTCAACCGTGCACTCTATTGTAGCGTGGAAACCAACAGAATATTCACAGTGCATCTGTGAGAGGCAGATGCCGACAGTACACACGCACCTGGTTTTGTCCTGCTAGTCTCAGTGGCAATCCTGGCATTTAGCACTTGCAATTTTAACCTTTTATTTGTTAGCCGTTTGTAGGGGGTACATAATTTTGAGCTTACCTTTTCATTCTGGAAAGTGTTCCGACAGAGTTTTTACCTTAATGCTTCAACAGTTATACTGGAAAACAAGAAAAACTAAAACCCACTAGTCTTGTTTAAGGACTAATTAATTACTGCCTGTTGTCTTGTGAGATGTCTGTACAGAACAGCAGATCAATGCTTTTTCATCTAGTAAATAGAGAACACGGTGTCAAAATCATCACTATTGTACATTGTAATAACGAGTCAAATTATATCGTGAAAACTTTGCCTTGAAAGTCGAGAACACTTTTTTATTGCTTTGTAATGGGAATATGTGGATATGACAGTTCAAATTACTTGGAGATTTGTGAAGATAATTTTGGTTGCATGTAAAGAGAAATTTTTTACTTGAACAAAGGAAGTGTTCTTATGAATCAGTGGTAGAAACTCCAGACCTGGGTTCTGGTCCTACTTCTGACATCTTTTTACATTTGTGTTAGTTTGTATTTTAGTCAGTTAGAGTTGAATGAGAAGTCAAACTGTCTATTTATACAGAAGCTATCCCACTTGAAATAGGTCATTTCAGGTCATGTTATGTTCAAATTTTTATTTATGATGGAGTGGCTAGTAAAATACAGCTCCTGGAATATTTATTACTTTCAATCTTTTTTTTTTTGATCCTCCTTCTCAAGACATAGTATTACTCATCCCGAAAGGATTAAAGGTAATAACATGATAGCATCTACGTATTGTAGAAACTGCATGTAGTTTCACACCAGAACTACTCGAGGCTAGGGGCAGCAGAAGACGCTGATGCCTGTAAATCCTACTTTACTTAATTTGAAGGCCTAGTTCCTAAGATAGGATCTTGAGTCTACGTTTAGAGACCTGGGTATCTACTATAATGCAGAGGGAGGCTAGGCATCTTAGAACAGTAATCCAGGATTAATGCATAAAAAGCAAATAATGACTACTAGCAATCAAACCTCACTAGACCTTGAAGCCTGCATGTTTTACTGCATCAGATGTCTTGTGCCACTTGTATTTCTTAGGCCAGGCCCTTCTCCTGTGGCTTAGGCACTTACATCCTTCCTTTCAAGAGGTGATTGGTCTCACCTGCCCTTGTAAACGCCACCAGAAGTAGCAGTGGTGACATCACCAGTACCAATCAAGTAATTAATGGCATAAATGTACCTATTCATTGAAGTCTTACACTCTCCTCAGGCTGTGGCGGTTCAAAGCAATACCTACAAGGACGATATTTTAGCGCACCTGCTGTCCTGAACGGTGATTGCAGGGAAGTAGCACCAAAGAAAGGGAAGAGGAATTCCCTATCACCTCCTACCGCTGTGCAGCCCTCTAAGCGCCCCATAAGAGAGACTAAAGCTAAAGGCCCGTAGGAGGCAGCCTGGCAGTAAAGGTGCTCTGAGGGAGACCAAGGCACAGGAGCAGACTTGTGGCCATCCAGTCACCATTACAGTTAGTCCGTGTTGTGCACAGGGAGCTGTGGTGATTGCAGACTTTCTTCATCCAGAATATGGTTGCAGACTGGTGGGAGCCTTGACTTGCTCTTCAGTGACCTAGCCCACTGTCTGCAGTGTTCAGCTAGTGCCAATTCTGTATTCCTGTGCAGCTAAAAATCACGTGAGACCATGCGAAGCTGCTCTACTGTACGACAGTGAAATTGTCTAAAGTTCTTAGTCAACAATGTCTATTGGCCTTTTAGAAACTTAAGCAGCTGTTATGATGCATTATCAGTGAGTGTCATTTTCTTAGGATGAAGTCTGAAAACAGTGGCTCAAGCATTTTTTCTCCATAAAATGCAGACATCTTGTTTTCATTAGTACCACTTACTAATACATTGTTATCAACATTAACATTATTTACCGGAGAAAACCATCTGTGTCCAAGCTAAATAAGCAACATGCTTGATTTGAAGAATTTAAATTGTAAGTACTTACATCTGATACAATCATCTGATTGCTTTACTTGCATTGTTTAACCTGAAGCTTGCTATTGGTCCTGCTTTTGTTGTCACTTAGATTTCTTACTTAGTTGCCTTAATATTATACCAAATTGATGTATGTTTAATACCTTTTCAGCTTTCCTTCTCTCAACCACATCAGGTTCTAATATGTCTGAAACTCTTATTAAAGTAAAAAAAAAACAAAACTGGATTTGAGTATTCAGTTAATGGACAATAATCACAATTTCCACAGTAATAACACGAGTGGCCATGACCATCAGTTCTGCTTTCTGTCCTTCCTTGTGTGCTGCTTTTAAGGATGAATTGAGCTAAGTGTGTTATTTTTAGGGAAATAAACCAACATCCTTTCAAGCTTCCACTACAGCACCTCTTTTGGTCACCTTTTACTTAGGCAAAAATTATCGATTCTCAAGCTCAGATCTTAACTTCAGCTTCTTTTCTTTTTTAAAGTTTCTTTAACTTTTGTTCTAATGTGCGGCTGCTCAAAGTAACCTTGCAGTCTTGGGCCGTGTCCGTAATGAAGGGCAGCTGCCGAAGCGCTCCTGCCACCCGCACTGCTCTTACACACCCTTTACTCAAATGCAAGACGGGGCGGGTGCCGATTCCCGCCCCGCAGTGTTGAGCTCCAATGTGGTTACACCGCAGCTTTACTCAACCAGAAAGGGACTAGGAGAACATCACTGTAGGTGGTGACTGGGGCGGGTATTGCTTCAGAATATTTTCTCATCGTGTCACTGGTGTTAATACTCCTTAAACCTGTTAGCTCAGAGCATTTTATACTTTCACCTAAAATGGTTAATTATGGTTATTTCATGTTTACAACAGATCCATCCGAACAATTTCTAGTGATGCTCTTCCATCCCATTACTTGAACAAACTTGAGGCAGTTGCTCTGCCACTGGATAATACTACATTGTTTTTTCCTCCCCCCAGAGCTACCTTATCTTCTCATACCATTGTTCTTTACTTGTAGCTCAACCTTTCTGTTCTATTTGCCTAGTTAAAAACCTGTCTGAAAAAGGTGGGTGGGGGGAGGGATATCTGTAACAATTGCTTTTTCTTTCTGTGCTGAGGTTAAATGATGCTTATCTTTTGCCTCTTGTGGAAGCATTATTATTACACTAATAAATAAATTATAAAAGTATGGGTTAGGGTTTCTGTGTCTGTATACTTCTCAATAAAATTGTAGCTGCTCAAGATCTCCACACTGAAGTAGGACTAAAAACCTTTGCAATTCAGCTGCTAGCAGTACAGAAGACTAAACCAAAAGTAAGGACCACCAGATTGTGAAAACTGAAAAAAACCCAAAGCAGTGGAGACAGATAAGATAATAAGCAATATTTAGGAGAAGGAGCTAAAAGCTTAGTTGGCTTAAAGCAATTCAGTGTTAATGAAAACTGACTGTTCTGATTTGTGCCAACAGAAGACCTGGCATCAAGTCCTGAAGTGGAATTGTATTGCAGGGCTGCCCGCACTGCCTCCTTGGTTCCCCGCTCATCCCACTGGGCATCAGGGAGGGCCTGCAGAACCTCTTCCTGATCTTGGAGCCTTATCTTCATATTAAACTGATGGTCAAAACAACTGAATTTGGGAGCAGAAAGGCAGTTCTGACACTCACAGCTGAGCTGATTTAAGCAGTAACAGAACAGCGTTATGTGACAAAACAGAACAGAACTAGGAAGCCAACAAATGACAAATTAACATTAGTTAATATCAACATAGACATTTTGCTACCGTCAAGATGACTTTTGAGGAGAGAGTTTAACACAAACTACTTTCTTCAGTAGGAAATATACGAAAGATTTTTAAATGAAGATTAAAAAATGTCTCTCTGTCCACAAACCCTTTATTGCTGTACACAAGCAGAACTCGTGAAACACAAGAATACAGATTCATCTGTTACTTACTGGAGAATGTGTATTTCTCCCCTGTACCTCCCAAAGCACTAAATAGCAATGTTAAGCAGCAGCGAGAATAGTATATGTAACAGCAAGACACCAACACTGCTAATTCATTAACCACGACTAATGTGCGCAGCGTCACAGAAAAAGTGTTTTCTGGAAGGTCTCTCGAAGTGGGTTGGAACCACATAAGCATGGAAGCACAGACTGTTGTACCATTCTTAAGCTCTAAAATACTATCAGAAACACGATGGAATATTTTGGGGAAAAAGTAAATCACACTTCTCTGAAAAAGAACCAAACCAACCAAAAAACCTCCTTTCCCGAAAGAAACGTGCTCCTTAATACTGTCCTCTCAAGAAATAGAGTTGTTTAATTGTTCCTATCACTGTACAATGTTCCCACTGATTTGTTTTGACAAAAGAAAAATAAAAGAATCAGAGTAAGTCTTTTGTCTTTTTGCAGAGCTGCATTTAAGCTACCCCCATGGCAGGGGGGGTTGGAACTAGATGATCTTTAAGGTCCCTTGCAACCCAAACCATTTAATGATTCTATGATTCTGCCTGGTTAATATCACACTTCAAAGTGTGACATCCGACTGACAATGGCATACTTTTAACCACGCCACCTCTACAATGGAACCGTGTTTAGATGAAAATTCAATTTTCAGACTTTTATGGTAAAGACAAAAAAAAAAATCCTTAAGCTTAAAAGAACGTCGACATTTCTTCCAAAGTAACTTTATTGCACAATTCATACACAAAGTTTAATATTCTGGAATGTCCTTAGCTATTAATACGAATCTATAATGTTTAAATTACAATTTCTCATTAAACCTGTAAGAAATCGTCGCTTAACAGAAGAAAGTTTAGTTTGTTCTAATGCCCCCCACCGACAGCTATTTGTGGTTATTCACATTGTCAAGGTCTAGCTTCTGGAACCCATTACCACGTGGCCCTGCCAATGTGATTCTTTCTCTCTTCCGAAATTCCTTGCTAAATGTAGCACTTAGATCAGACTAGACAGTACCGACCAGAATCCAATGACTAGTTTTTCAGTGTTAATGTACCTATTATCCCATAGAACATACAGTACATGTATTTATTTTACAAGGCACACATTACAGCACCTACATCACAGCAGTGAAAATTACAGCAACTTAATTAAAAAAAGCTGTACAGATACAAAGTTTACTTTTTCACTATTTAAATAAATTTTGCATTAGTTTACATTGTAATTGCAAGTGTCATTATGCTGCAATTAACCTGTTTGCATCATTACAAAATTACATTTTAAGAAGTTCACGTTAGTTCTCAGCAGAAAGTCAACTTATAAAATCTCAGTTCAGAAGTATAATTCTTGAAACACTTGAAAAATAAAGTTAGCCTGAAGCTTTAATTTAGATGCTTTTTCTGTTCCAGTGATATAAAAAGTCTAAAAAATTCAAAGGTTATTTTCAAGTTCTGCACATGGACTAATGCAAGCTCAAAAAAGTAAAATGAAACCAGACTGGTGTGTGATTAGGAGTATTTGCAAATAATTTAGTGGAAAGTCCCCGACCATTAACAATTTTCAGTCCAAATAATAACTGCCTTTATGTAAGCAAACAGTACATACATTTTCTGAAGAATACCTCATTGATATCAAAGGATTAACAAAGGGAAAAAAATTAGTTCTAACTATATACATTCATAAGTGGATTTTTCAATAAATACAGATTTACACACTAAGCCACATCGGCTTTCAGATGATACATACAAGAAGAGTACGTTGCTTATCTGTCTTAATGCCTATGATAAATTTGACAGCTGTGCCATAAGCCAAGCTCAAATGAGTACCACATGCCATACATGTTCCTTAAACAGAAGGATAGCAGAGAAATTCCCAAGATCTGGTCCCCAGCGTAATTCAATTATTTTGTAGCCATTGAAGTTAAACACCCCAACTATGCACATCTACATATGCACACGCCTTTTAGTTCAGAACCTCTCTGTGGTAAAAGGCCCTAGCCTTACAACATCATCAAATTCTACATATGCTAATTAAAAATGCAGTCGTACAGTAAGCGAGATTTATGCTGATATTCCCTCAAATCTTACATTTATTTCCTCACTCAATAGCCTCAAGTTAATAGAACAGTATTTGTTAATATATATTAAAAAAAAAGTCATGAATTAATTCTCTGCAATAGCAGTTGATTTCCATAACACTATTTATGTAAGAGGCTTAAGACGGGTTTCACGAATACCAACCATTTATTTCAGACTATCTAAACTCAACTCTGAAGATTTTACTCTGCTAGACAAAGAAATACACTGCTGCACTCCAGTTGGGATACCCTTTTTCCAAGGTTGTCACATGCACATCTCACTGCAAGCAAAATTGTTAAAGTTTCTCTCTGCTACCTGAAAGCATATTGCACTTGTAGATATAAAGCACAGCACCCCTAAGATTATCACCTTCTGACTTTGAGTATACCTCACAACATTTCCATCCCTTCCAAAATTCAAAAGAAGCAGATTAAAACCACAGCATCAGACTAAACTACACCTTCACTGCAAATTCAGTAAAGTCATTCTCTTCAGATATGCCCAATGTTTAAAAATAATTTTGGCTGCTCTTGATCAAAAATCTATAAAGAAACTCATTTACTTTTTTTAGGATTGTGGATGAAACTGTTTAATATTCCCAAGCTAGTAAGACTATGATAAATATCGTATTTTAAAACTATTCTGAGATAATCTTGTTAGAAGAATAAAGAGAAGTGCACGAGTACATTTACAGAGCTGCCCAGACTGTCTGAAACAGATTTAAAATAATTATACTAAAACTCATAAGAGATCAGATAGAAATCAGTGTCTGTAAACACTACAAGCAGCAGTAACTGGCTACTGAAGAAGAGGCAGTGGGACATCTTCAAGTTTCAATAGTAACATTTCAAACTAATAATCACGAGTGCTAACTCATCATCTTTATTCACATTTGTCATGAAAGGAAAAGGGAGTGCTTTGAAGGGTAAGAACTGTGAAGTCAAGCCATCTGACATGGTTCACCTGTAGCAGTACGCTGGGATGTTCAAACAGCAGTTAGCAGCTGTAGTTGTGCTGTTATAAGTTGCTTCATCTAGTAGTCAACTGTTAATTAATATCAAACGTTGTTAAAATAAACTTTGTTAATGATCAGAGTTTACTGGAAGTACAGATTAGTAACTAAGACTGCACACACATTCACTGGCTCCTACATCAGAGCAGTGTTGATTCACAGCAGCCAAGAAGTAAAAGACAGGACTGTGGAAGAACGGCAACGAGAGGTAAAACAGATGTTCATGAAAACAAAAGCTTCAAGTGCTTCTGCTATCACCAACTTGTCGGCCAGTGTCAGGGTCTGTGAGGCTGGCCCACCTCGTCTACCATGTTAAGTATGTAAGTAGCCACATCATCTTCTGTAGGGGCATCTGAGACCACCCAAGAATCACTTGCCCCAGTCACCTGCCGCCGGCAGACAGGACAGCTTCTGTGACGATCACTCCTGTTAGGAAGCCAGAGAAACGTGTAATTTTCATTGACAGTCTCTTCCTGGCAAAAAAATGCCAAAAGAGCTCCAAAACAACAACAAAACCCACAAAACAACCAACCTAGTGAGAACTTCAAGAATGATCAGGTTAACTGGATTAGACCACCTATATATTTTGTGTTTAATTTTTTTTAATTTGTGAGGAAGCCTGGCCAACCATTCTGAATGCGGCTCCACTCTTTCAGCGTTCTATGCCTAGGTTAAGAAGAAATGAACCTTAAAAGAACAAATACAAAAAAAACCCAACTGTTCAGCTGATTCATTAGGCAAAACAGAATATAATCCACTCTCCACCACAGCCAAGGGTGAAAAACCTGACAAATTCTGGGCGAGGTTCATCTCATCTCATTCTGGATGTTTACCTGTGAGTTTGATATTTTGGCTCCCTTTGTTGTCAACGGTGAGAACTAAGTCTTGTGTTGCTGATAGGTGTTAATGTATTTCCCCAGAAAAGAAAGTTATACTCTGACATGCAGAGACTTTTACTACACTTCTTTGTGGAAAAGCCACAAAGCTACTTCTTATGCATAAATTATGTGACTTAAATGTAAAATCATTTGCATTAACTAGTCAAAAAAAGCCTTTATCTGACAATATCTGTATCACCTAATGCTAGACTGCTAAAGCACCTGCCTAATCCTTGCAGGTATTCTGAATGGTCAGAGAAGAGCTATGCTTCTCCACAAAGCAAGTTTTCTCTGCTAGTTTTCCAACAAGCGGTGTATCAGACATCCAGAAGTTGAGAAGCTGTTCAGTTTACTATGAAGCTAAACATATGTCGTAAGATATGTGTCATACATAAATTTGAAGGAGTTGCTATTGAGAAGAAGTATTTTCCTGGAAAGGTTTGATATATTTAAATTAGTAAAATATATGCTATGTATTTCAAGTGAAAGCATGACATATGGAAAAAAATGCCTCAGACAGTTATTTCCCAAATAAGCCTGCTAAGACAAACCAACTTACCTTGACAGTCTTACAAACTATTGATTTTTTCCTTAAAAAAAAACCTTTTAATGAGATTTTGTGAAGCCTAACATGCCAGCATCAGAATATACCCTGTCTTCTCTAGTTTTTGAGCAAGAATACAGTAATTTTACAAGACTAAAGAGATAAGAAATTAGAAAACAAATGCTGAGAAGCACTTTGACATCTTTTACAAAATGGAATTCTTCAGAAGATGTTTACAAATTCTGAAATCCTTTCTTCCTTTTGCTGCAGTTTAATTTTACTCAGGCTTGTTACGTATCGTGTCTACATTAGCTTGCCAATCTCTTCAGACATTACATTATATGGAAATTAAGGAATCTGTGAGACCAGATAACCAGTACATACTGTAAACCAATGGATATCCTTTGATATGTATTACCATTTATCAATGCATTTCTGGCAGAAACTGTGAGCGCACGGCAAGATCAAATCAGCACGCCCATCCATGCAGATGCAACATTCCTCTTCATCTGTCAACTGTTTAACCCTGTGGAAGAGAAGACAGTGTTTTCTCCAGGATAACTAATAGGTTTTATATTGGTGCCCTAGTAACTACACTAGTTACTCCATTTTTCGTAATAATGAGTGATGGACGGAAAGGAACACCTGTACTTATCTGCAAGAAACGTGTAATTTTGTGACTGGACTAGTTACACCGCCCTACCCTAGGGCAGCAAACGTAGCCTCCAACCAACAGCAGTAAATGAGCTACACTATGTCAGCAGACACGTGTGGTGCTTTTGGTGTGGCAAAGAGTTATGCAAATCCTTTTTCAGATCAACAAGGAAGCCTGAGAAGTTGTAACTTGCGTATCACCCGACTGGGCAAAAGAACAGAAACACTGGTTATGTTAAAGGCAAGAGAAGAATTTGCCTTCCTTTCGCAGTGTCAGGCTGAGCTATTCCATAATGAACTTTACCAAATTTCTCTGGTTTGGCTTATACCCTAAATAAATACACGCATGTCAAGAGGTTCACTAGTAGAATGCACGTTCACTAATTTCACATGCCACCAAAATGCCAAGAACTAAACTGCTCATTGCATTGAAAAGGCTCGGTTTAGCTTGTGATACATTCCTCATGATTGTTCCTTCAAATTAGGACTGTCTCAAGTTGACTACATCTTTAGCTTTCCCAGGTAAAATTCTATGTGTTCTTAGGGGCAGGGTGGTGGTGTGTGTGATGATACTCGGGCACTTTTTCAGTTTGCTTTTTACTTTAGAATGCAAGGAGATTTTTTTGGTAGAATTACAGACAGTGATTCACATACAGTGAAGACAAGAGTTTCCAAAAAAACTACCTTTTGATTAGCTCATCATGTTCTTTGGACTTGCTCATTTACATCTCCCTCCCCCATGCAACTCTTGAGTACTAATCTTTGATAATACTTCAGTTTTTGAAATTTGCTGCCATATATATAAGTAATCATACTTAAAACGGATGCCATATTTATGAAGTTTCTGGAACCTAATACTTAGGCATAGGATCAAGTTTCTGAATAAAACAATGAAATACAAGACTGACAAACTAAGGAAATAGTTGTCTCTTCATTATCAGAAAGCATAAACCACTTATGGATATTTTGGAATGCTCCAAGTAGGAAATGGATGTTCTAGAGAAATGGGGGTATTATTCCAGTGGAATAAATTAAGATAAGAAGAAGAATGAAACAGATAATATTTGCTATTTTTGCACAGTGACAGCTAGCACGTGCAGAGCTGAAAAATATCTAAAGGTGAGAAGAATTTAAGCCAATGGGAGTATCATGGAAAAACAAACAGAAGATTTCCTCGGTGTAAAGTAGTTGAAGGTCTTTCAGCCTGTATTTTCCTTAGTGACTTGAAAAACCTGGATAAGATACAAGCTCACTGAATTCCAGCCTAGTACCAGCACATTAGAAGAGTACACTCTGTTGTTGTTATTTGTCACTAATAATACCTCAAGCAATGAAGCTTGCAAACACAAAGGATGCTCATCTCCCCAACTCAAAGTCTGAAAACGGAAAAAGAAAGTCACTTAAGGAACCTTGCATCTACTCATTGACTTTAGTAATATATGAAGCTGTTCTGCATAAGCATCTGGGGTTGGTCTGTTGGAAGCAAAAGGCCATTTCCGGATATACATGGGTTCCAGTATAAGATCAGAGTATAATCTAGCATAATCTTTCAGAAAGAGCAGGAAAATATTCTTTCCCAAACATATCCACAATTTGCTACCTAATTCTAGCGTTTAAATAATTCAGAAGAGCCAATAATATAGGATGGATTGTTCCCAAACAAGAGAATCAGGAAATTAAACTAAAAAGAACACATTCTGCCATCTTGACTTAGAAAAACCAGTGGGCTCTTTCTGTAGAATAACAAGCTGGCCAACTTCTTTCTCATTCTAACAGCTGGAGTGTGACAGTCTAGAAAGTTAACTAGCTCAGAAACTTGTTTTGTTAAAATACCTGGCCATCAGCTCTTCACTGGTTGATGTAACTTAACTATTTTCTCTTGCAAAATCTATCTCCCCCTCACTTAAAACTGAGTTAGAACTCTGAACTAATTCAGAAAGTTTTAAGTAAGGAATTACGGGTAGCAACGTTTTCACACAGGGAAAGGGTGACAAGCTTCTTGCTGTTACATTCAGTCTGAACTGAAGTTATTGCAGGTGTTGACCTCAGTCTTTTGCTTTTCCTCTAGTTAACAAAGCAGGATGTCAACATGTGTGAGACAGTTCACATTTTTCCAGTCTTACAAGTTAAATTATTACTGTAATTGATGAGTTTCTAGTGGCAACAGCTGGGAACTTTCACATGCCAAAATGCAGAAGAGGAAGAGAAAGTATAAGTGGAACAATAACAAAATCTGTTTAAACAAACACTGTCAACCCCTCTAGATTTGTAGCTGCAGCTGATTCCATTTCCTCCTGATTCCTTATTCAGGAGATTCAATTATACAATGTTTACATTACAACTGATAATTAAAACGATTGTTCTGAAGCTAAGGTATGGTAACAGAATTTCACCCAAGTACACAGCTCTCCTGGTACAAGAGAAGGTGTGATTGCCACGTTTGTGAGGATACAAAGTCTGCATCTGCCAAGAGCGTGCAGTTTCAGTTACTAGGTGTTTGTAGCTCAGGTTTTGCACAAAACCTCCAGAACATTAGTGGTGTAACTGTGGTCGGAAATTGAAGTGTATCAAAATACCTTCCCATCCACAAGCTGGCCTGACAAGATGACACAGACATCATATTCTCAGCAGCTTCTTCAGCGGTACCACTCTGCGCAAGAACTCCGGCTGCTTGACTTGTGATATCTTTATAAAGTTGAGTGAATTGATACAAGTTCAAGATTCTGGAAGCTTCCACAATGCCAGTTGTTTTATTTATCTTAAGATAAAAGAATTGTTTATAATTACATATCAGATTTTCACTTGACTATGTGCAAAATTCTTTTAATGCAGTGCAGTTCCCACGGCAGTAGCCCCCTTCCCAAGCACCCATCGCTACGTTAGCAAATTGCACTTTGCCTCAATAAGAGTTAAGACCTGCAAACACAACTGGTTCATCATGAGGACTATCACAGTTAGAGCTACAATTTTCAGGCAAGACAGTTACCATCGCTACTGAAATGGATTAATTTGTGAGTGGGGACCTGATGCCTAAAAATCTTGGCTAAACTTAGAACAAAGAACAAAATAAGTAGTCATTTGATATTTGAGCCTACAATGATGGCTGCCTTAACAAAAACTAAGAGCAAACAGAAAATTACAAACTCGTACTTTCAAACAAAGTTTGAGAGTTGGCTTGGTTGCAACTGCATGTTAAGATTGCTCAGTGGATCCATTTAAGGATGTTATTCGATAGGATACAGAGGAAAAAAATCTCATTAGAAAGAGCAAACTTACTAAGTTTTGTAATGGTCTTCAAACCAAGTTAAACATTTAACTTTGATATCCTAAGGAATCAGAATATATACACTTACACTAGCTCAACTAATAGCACTTGGAAGTGCTGACTAACTTCTACAACTACCAACCTATATAGCTCCCAGTTTGTTGTACTATTTGATTACCATGACTTGACCTCACAAATGATCAGAATTTGTAACTAATTGGCTGTGAGTGTTCCACTGGAAGGTATCATTCCTTTAAACCGAGTTACAAAAAATGTTCTTGTTAACCTGCTTTTGCAGAAACTTAGAATTTAGACTTAAGTTACTTCAAATATTATCCTTGAATACATACATCATCTGTATCAAAATACATACTCAAAATGTATGTAGAAGGTGTTGGATTTTACAAGGAGAAGTGACAGTCCTCAAGTATCTGTACACAAAAATGCCACCAAATGAAAAATTTCAAGTCTTACTTTAGTACATATTATCCGAACAACCACCTTCCAGAAAGCAGAAGAATCAGAACCAGGCTGCACTTCAAATAACAGATGTTTGTCTTGTCCAGAAGCCAATTTTGCGGTACTGAAATAAAGAAGCATCAGTATTACATCAAATGCTAGACCTACAAAGATCAGCAACCTCAGCAACTGTGAGATGATTTACTGTTTACTCACGAGCTCTTTATCCTTAAAAGAATTTTATCAATACTGTCCAAAGATATTAAAGAGCAATGACCTTCTTAGCATGTCATTAAATATAAAACACAGTCCACTTTAAATTGCACAGTGAATTTCACAAAACGAAGTGCAAGTTTTTTGATCCAGCATCAGCAAGTGTCCTTTACAGACATTTTAATTTATATATCCTTTCCTGTTTACTACAGTAGTCATACGATCTTGTGGTCAAATCTAAAAAGGTTATTTCCTTACCATCTATGTAAAAATGTATGCAAGTACCAACAGACGCAGATGTGGTGAATTTTTGTTAGTATATATTAATAATGAAGCAGTCAAGTGAAAGCTTGAGGTGACTGAGATTTTGGTGGGGGTTTTTTTGTTGCTTCTTTGGGTTTGTTTTGTTTTGGGTTTTTTTGCTGTTGTTTAATGGAACACAGACACAAAGGTCTATTCCATAAAAATCACAACATGTTATGTTACATTTAGGTTGAAGTAAATACTATAAAAAAATAAAACCCCAAACATGAACAACGATATTTTGGAATTAATTACACTGATATATGCTTAGGCAAAGAATAACTTTCTTCAAAATCTCTGTATGTGTCTACCCAGAAGACAGCTATCGGTTCTTGAAGGTCGTTCATAAAAGTACGACACTCTTCCAAGACAATTTTTAAACAGAATATAAATTCACATTATAGTTAAAAATCAAACACTACCAAAAGCCAAACACTACAAAGCCCCTTTTCAGCATATACACTTCCTCTTTGCATCATTTTATGACATAAATAGTAGGTAAAAAATGACAACTCTGCTTTTTTCTTAATTTCTTTTTACTTTCAATGTATCAGTCAAACAGAAGGCAGGCTATGAAAAATTTCACTTCTGCAGCCTTTTGTTTGGGATTATCTTGGTCACTGGTTTCAGACAGTAAGGCACGTCTCATCTTTACTGAGAAACAGCACTGCGTGTCCACAGAGCGAGGAGAGGGAGTCGCAAACAGCTCTGTATCAGGTACTACCTTCCTACTGTAGCTGTTATTTGTATTGCTGCTTCCTACCAAAAGCGATGGGCAGAGCGGAAGCAGCACTGCATCTTTATAGAAACTTTTAGAACTGAAGGAAACATTTCAAAACGAGATGGGCAGTTCTGGCTTAGCCAGCACAGGAGAATATACTGCATACCAGGTCTCTGTAAAACATCAAAAAAACAACAAGAAGGAAACAAAGTAAGGCTTACACATCGTTAAGTTCAGCTACTCTTCCCAGAAACTCTTCATACGTTAGGAAACCACTTTCTTGGACCAAACAGGCATGCTTTGCTACTTTTTCTGGCAACTTGTTAATTACAGTTTGTGTGTGGTTTGAAATTTGTTGACCCATGGTGAAGTTCTTCACCTCAGTTCCGTAGAAAGAAGTTCTCATTCACTTGTAGAGGCTCTGCTAAAAATATTTCAGAGTTACATTTGTGTGCTTTATGAACTCCCTCGTTTTCTTTTAGTGTAAGAGTTTAGTTACCCACAAACCAGTCTAATTATTCTACACTAACACAATTTGAACAGTCAAATCAGAAACGAAGTAGAACACTTAGAAGAGACTGGAATGTGGCATGAACAACTTATGAAAAACGTATTATTTTGCTTACAGCAATACTTATAATAAATAGAGATGATTTTTCATGCAGATTTTTTTGCAACTCAAACACAAACATATAAATACATCCAACGGAACGGAAAAGAAAATCTCAAGATGACAATGGTGCTTTATGAGTCTTTGTTTTTCCTAAATACCTGCGCGTGTGAAAGTCAGAAAGTGTACAAGTATATCAATGTATGTCTATACACAGACATTAGATTAGGAATTAGCTTTCTTACATCACACCAGCAGATCAAAAGAACTCTCACAGCATTCTTAAACTGGTAAGCCAAAGAATCCACATCAGTATAAAATGATTTAGAAATGACCCCGTCCGCACAAAAGACTCAACTTCAGGATGCACTACAGAACTGACTTGCTCAAACCTCTCCACCTTCAATTTATTTCATCTTTCCTTTACACTCCTATCTTTTCCCCCAAGTCTGCATAAGGATCTACCCTATGCCTTCTGAGTCTCTATACATTTCCTTCCCTTGATCCCTCTCCTTTGACATTGCCCCAAAATTTCTCTTAGCTCTTTTCTTGACATAGCAGAGGCACACAAATTAACAATGTCTGTACAGAATTCATCACTTGTAATGCAAACTAGCGGTTTTACACTCTTTTAAGACTTCTACAAATTGAGGCCTGCAACTGCAAGCTAACTGGGGAGTATCACCCTTAAGCTAAATATGGAATAAACTGATAGTAGGTGCATTACAAACACCTTATGACAGATAAAACAGAGAAAAAGAGCTTTATCCTGCATGTATGTATGGGTGCCTTTGGGCATCAACCAGCCCAGGAACACGGTCTTCACCTCTCACAACCTTGCCACAGTGTAAGAAAAACACGGCAGACATAGACTGAATTCATACCAGGGCATTCTACAGACTATTCTGGCATTTTGCACAAGAGAATTAAACGACCAATTTAATGTTCTGACTATTTTCTATTCTCTGATGTGTTCCCGCTCAAGCGACCTTTCTCCTGCCGAATTACCCTCCAATCATTTCCTCTTCTGCTATCTAGACCTTGCATTTGGTGGGCACACACCCAGAAGACACACTTGAAGCACAGCCTCCCAGCAACGTAACCTTTTGCCCCTCAAATACGGCTCATCCCAACTGGAATCTTCTAGTTCCTGTGTGTTCCCTGTAGCTGAAATGCAATCTCCCCGAGGAAGAAAAAGGCTGCATCTGAGTCTACTGAAGTGATACCGCATCACAGGGATGTGAGGACAGAATTAGCCCCGTGAAGATGGCTGCGGAATCGTCGCCTTTCACACGTTCCCAGAGGGGCAGGGGCAGGGGCAGGG
>VWZK01007869.1:586661-694118 GCA_013396935.1 Baryphthengus martii | reverse complement strand
ACACCCTCCCCTCGGTGGTGATCTGGGACGGAAGGCGCATGAGGGTAGCCGGCGATCGCCGCCTGGTTGAGCAGAGCAGGCCGCGCCTGAGAATCCTTTCTGTTCTGCGGCCGACAGGGTGTACACAGTTGTTTTATTTTAGGAAAAATGCTGTAATAGCTGGAAGGGCCAAAATGGGGTAACTTTTCCGCAGATGGGCCTTGCTACGCTCTCAGCAGATGCCCGCTTAATGCTGCACAGCTCTGGGTACCAGAGCATAAGGTTGCTGGCACTATTCTCTCTTTTCTGTCAGCTCTAGTAAGTAGGTATTTAAATGACCCTTAATGGAGTCTGAGTGCCCGCCTTGGTGGGATCATCACAAGCCAGCAACTGCTGTTGCAAAACACCTCCTACCCTGCCATAACAGGCCAAGGGGAGGAAAGAGCACCCGGGTCTGCCTGGAGGATGTGGGAGATGATTTAGTGTGGCAAAGGTCAATGCTCACTGACCTTCCAACAAAAAAAACCCCAACACCCATAAATGATAACAAGCCGTTTAGGAAGAGAAATCCTAGAACATCCTCTAGGTCATCCGCATCCTGATGCTCGAATTCTAGGTTGGGTTTTGTTAATTTAAAGAGGAGTAAAGGAGTAGTACTTCCTCTTCCTGCCCATTTCTGTTCACACAGACACACGTACTTCCCATGATAAAGGCACCCCTGTATTCCAGACAGGGATTGGGCTGGACTGGGAATCTTGCTGAATTTCCTGCAGACCAACCACCCCTTTCACCTAAGGTCAGCAAACATCTGTAGCCGCAGTGTGGGAATCCAAGTACTGGCACTGTCAAATGACTAATACAAACTGTGGTCTCCTGCTAGGTGGAACGAATTATTTGGCCAAGATACTTGAGCATAACGCAATCTTTGGGACATCAAGGATCTTCATAGATGTTGGGAATGTCTTGTTAAAAAAAAGCCAAAACAAACCGCACCACTTGAGAAAAGTCAGAAACATAATGAAGAATTTCTCTTGAAGTCTCTACAACTACCAGTTGAGGGTTAGGTTTTTTGACACTTTCTGTCTAGAACTTAAATGAATGTTTCCTGTTTGCTCTGTAATGGTACATCCCTGGCAATTCTATTAAACAATTAGCAAGAACATTTTGTACTTTCTAATTCCAATGTGACAGAGTAGTACTCGTTATATACGGGCAGTGTCAAATACAGTACTTGTTGGTGAACACTTAGAGCAAGCTTTTCATGCAGACGGAACAGTAGCAGCTCCTTTCAGCCTTCGTAAGGATGGGCAGATCAAACTATTGCCCACGTGGCAGTGTGAAGGTCAGGATGAAACCTGTCTAAGTTTTTAAGGCACATGATAAATGAAAACATGTCTATGTTAAGGCAATATCTTATCAGCTGGTATAGATTTTTCAGAAAATAAACACTTCGGGGGGGGGAAAGCTCTTGTTTGCATCTATGTCAGAAGTAATAGACTTCCAGCTACAGTGGAACTAGAGAATATTCTGATTTTCTTTAGGTGTGAATGAGACAATCTGAGAGAAAAAATTGACACCCATGGAATAGAAGTCATATCAACAGGGGAGTAAGAGAAGTGACAGATAATTACCTCTTGGTGGAGACGAAAAGAACAGAGAAACAGGTAATTTCTAACCTCTAGAGCATGGAAAAGAGAGGCAGCGGGGAAATTGTAATATGTCACCAAAAGTCCAAAATTACCTGGAATCCACTAGCATCGCCTGAGTCTTGAAGCCCATTTGCTGTTCTGACTCCACCATGACGACTGTTGGCTGTCGCCCATCCTGAGGGCCTTATTTGTGCTGTCTACGCTCACTGCCCAGACAGCGGGGAGTGCTTTCAGGCAGGCTGCTGGCAGAGATACGTGGCATTACTGCAGTATTGTTTTTTGTAAGAGGAATTGCTTAACTGAGCTGGAAGGCTGTATCTGGTGCTTTCCTCTGTTGCACACTTTTCTGCTGAAATTTTGTTGAAGGACATTAGAAATTTAGCGCATTTTAGAGCTGTACTGAATTTTAATGGCAGTGGTGGACTGTGTATCAACACAGTCCAAACTCCTGGAGCCATGAAATACTTCTGAGCTATGAAAAAAACAAACAACAAAACAAAAAAATAAAAAGAGGGGAGAAAACAAAAAACAACGCAGGGAATCTGTACGTATGCTATTAGCAATACACTGTAACTCACTGTCTAGTGGAAGAGAGAACCAGTGGGCAAATTTTAAATTTTTGTGATTCAAAAATAGGAAAGTTCATAACCCAGTATCCTACACTGTAGAAAACAATATAGGTGAGCAGTTCTATTGGTATTTTCTTTAAGAATATGTTCTTCAAGCTGCTTAATCTAAAAAGAAACTTCATTTGCTGTAACAACCTCCTTCACATGTAGAACTAAGTTATCCAAACCATTCATTCAAGAAAATGATAAATTGCTAATGTTCTTCTTTTATAACAACTAATTACTTCTGTAATATTAAGGTTATATCAGCTCTTGTTACTGTGAGAAAGTTTTCATGAGAATAAATTGTCCAGACAAACATATCTACCATCCTTTATTTTTTTATGAAGTACTGCAAATGTCCCATACCACTCAAGATCTTTACTATGAAAGCCACACTTAAATATACACAGAAGGTGTATACAGTTCAAGGAGGTGGTTTCCCAGCTAAATATCTGATGCAGAAGAATGATACAGGTTTTAATAAATAAACCAGTATATTATGAGATGATAAAGATACCTAAGAAAGTTATTAATTGCTATATATATATAAACAACAGCGTCTTTGTACCCTTCCTTGGGTATTTGAATGGCAGTGGGTTGATCCTTTGATTTTCACTCACTTGTAAACAGACTGACTTCTTCTGTTTGTCAATAGACTTTTTTAAACCAGTATGCAATTACTTAATGGAAGCAAGCTAATCTACATGAGGAAGAGCTACAGTATCATCATTTTAGTTTATACATTAAGTTAGCAGACATTCTCCAGCCAGATGAAAACCCCTTTTCATTATATATTGATCAGAATTCAGTGCAAACAGTTGACACACTGCCTGTGTTTAAGGGCATATTCCTAATTACTTCCTTATTAAAGATGAACAGTAATCCGTAACATCGGGTTTTTTTATTTATTTCAAGTAAATAAGATACCATGTTCTTCTGCAAGAGCATTTATAGCTAAAGATGTAATTATTTAAAAAAACCCAAGTTTTCATACGTTAATATAGATGAAATAACCATTCATGAGTATTTACAATCACCCATGTTGAGAAGCGTTGTTAAGTCCTGTGTGATTTTATTTTATATTTCTATCGAGAAGTCTACATTCTTCCTCTTACACTTCTGCTTCTACACATTTTACTGTGGCCTCAGGCTTGGTTTTAGACTCTTCTACCTTTTTTCCATTATTCTTTGTTTCCTTGTCAGGTGTTTTGTCATTTGACTTAGCCTCTTTGAGAGCAGTAGTTTCAACCATTTCTTTTTGCTGATTCTTGTTTGAAAATGGGAAAGTTTTCTTGTACCTTTAAACAGAAAAAGGATAGTAAAGCAGAAATGCTGGCATAGTTTGGTAGTATCACTCAAGAACTAAAGTTAAAAATAACTAGAATTAACTTTCTTTGCCATACTCAAGCGAAAATCTCAGAGAATAGTGGCATGCTAGATCATCTTTTGGTTTGGTTTGTTTTTAAACAGACAATCTATAGTCAGGATTTGTGATCTATAATAATAAAGCTATCTGGGCTAGAGTGTGAGAAATGCACACAACTTTTTGATATGATTTAATGATGCACTGTGTTGAAGATCTTGAAAACCTGAGCTTTTTTTTTTTTCCTAAACACAATCATAGTCCAAGAATAAAAACCTTAACCTTAAATCTGACATAGAAAGAAATGAATAAAACTGCCTAAGCAGGCTTCTGTACAAACAGATGCACACTTCACTGTCGCTATTTTGGCACACTTGGAACTGTTTCACACTAGGCATGATGGACTAATCAAAAATAGGCAATATTTGTCCTTGGTTCCCTTTCTAAAGCAGTATCAACAAAAGGGTTTAAGATTTTGTTCTTTGTGCTACACTTACGTCATTATCATTGCTATTTAAAATACTCACTGGTGGTACTCTAGGAGTTAGTCCAAGAGAACAAAAACAAAAAAAAAAAGGAAAAAACTTACTTTTTGATATAGCAGACAGCTAGAACAACTGAAATAATGAAGAAGAAGACTGCCAGTACAAGAAGCGTGGTGGGGATACCTAGAGATAAAAGTGAGGTAAGCATAGAGTTTTTATATGTATTTAGTTTTGACTTTCTAAAGGCTCATGAGCATAAATCCAGATACTTTTTGAAACAGCCTAATGTAAGAGGTACATAGACATCAACTCAAGAATATAGAGGTAGTAGGAACCTCAAAAAGTCAGTTGCTCCTGCTCATTTTTTCAAGAGAGACTAAAGCAGGTATTTGGGCAATCCCTGACAGATATTTGTCTAACCTGCTCCTTAGGGGTTTTTACAACCTGCCTAGAGAACATGTTGTTGTGATTAACTATCCTTACAGTAAGAATGCTTTTCCTCATATTTGGTCCGTTTCCCAGTTGCTGTATATTCAGATTACTTATTCACACCTCGTATCTTGAGAACACCTTCATATCTGGAGAACAACAATTCCCCTTAACACTTTCTTGGCTTCTTTTGTTTCTAGAAGCCTCCTAAGTTTTCCATTACTCTGAGCACATCATGTTTGCTAAGACATTCTCAGAAAATTATTTAACCCAAATCACGTTAACCAGAAAGATGTTCCATCATTTTATGTTAAAACATTACCAAAAAGTTTAAAAGAAAATCTCACTTCTATTTAAAAATAATTTTCAAATTCTCTGCCTTATAACCTTTGCTTTCACAAAACTGTCACACTCCTATTCTCTCCAGGCTCAACGATATCAAAACGGACGCTGAAATAGCAAAGAAAAATAGGAGTGAACAGGTTTTCTACTAACAAGTATCTACATAACTAGCTCTTCTGATTAAAGAAGTACCGTATATGGCCTTTACCTCCAAAGACAATGGCATCGTTCTTAAAGGCAGCGTGGGAAGTGTAGTTAGGAGAGTCAATCAGTGGGTATTCCTCTGGCATTTCGGTAGTAGTCCCCTCTGTTGGTAATATAGTTTCAGTTACACATATTACGCGAAATTTTACATTTTTCAGGGGTTGTTCTGACTCAGTCACGTTGGGCAGTGCTGTGAAGTTCTCAGTCAAATCAGAGGCTGAATATGCAGTTAGGTCCGTTGGTGCAGTTGATGAAGGTAGTATCATTGTAGTTGGATCTGGTTTACAGGAATTAATCTGAACATCTGCAGCAGGGAAAGGAAATACGTGAGAGTTGGGTTGGATGTTAGTTTTATACTTATTGTACACGTGTTTATTGAAATTGTTCCTCAGTCATTCCCTCTGGAAATTATTTGTTTATTCACAAAAGCCATACCCAAATTAAGCATGCTTATTTCAAATGTGTGGCAACAACCCAGATTATGCACCTTTTATCATTATTCGCATAGTTAATACTTTTTTTCTGAGCAAGTGTAGCTCTCGTTTTATAATTGTATACCTATGACAAGATTCCTCCTAAAAACTGCTTAGAATAATAATGCATATTAAGAACAACAATATGACCTCTGACAGAGTAGGAGACTTAACTGCAGATCCAAGATTCAAAAATGTTTCTGTTATGCATATATTCAAAACATATGCATGCACTGTTGATACTTGGAACACTACTTTGATTTCCTGGCAACAAAAGCAGCCCGTAAAAATTTCAGGTAAAGCATGCACCACTGTGAGATAAAGTGACATAATTCTAATGGGGCTAGAAAGAAACAAATTTCAGGCACGCTCAGAAATTAAGTCATTTGAATGGTGTGAATGTTGTCTATATAAAAACGTGGGTGCAAGTGGACTTTTATATGTAAATGGAAAAACTGAGTTCTTAATCAGGCTCACATGAAAATGTGAAAAGTCGTCTTCTCTAGTGAAGTTCTCTATGCTGTAAAGCTGTACAACTTTCACTAAAGTAACAAGCAGACTACAACATAAATAACAGGGCAACGACCTATGTACTGTTCTCCAAATGAATCCCCATGGGAAGTCTAATGACGCAGTTACATTCATAGAATAAAAAGCTAAATGGCAGAGACTTTTCACTTTTTCCATGACAGTTTTCAAGTGATTTTGGCATTTCTTTGGAACAAAGAAAATTGACAGAATGAGCTTCTGCCAAATATTTTGGGTAAGAAATGCCTAGAACTGGGAACAGTTTGGCAATTAAGATAAAGAAATGCAGAATCATCCTAGTGTTAAATATACATTAAGTTATTTTTTAACCATTCAGCAAGCTGACATTCTTCATATACTGTAACAGTATATATTTTTTTTAATTAAAGCTAAAGGAAGCAAGTAATTTGGAATTACTTGCTACCTCCTTAGCATTACTCAACCTACCCAACATTACTGATGCAGAATGGCACATATTTCACACACTGAAACACCATGTTGCATAGGAACAGAAGAAATGACAGCACCAATAGGAGGAGCTGCTTCTAGATCAGGTTGCCATAGTGCTGATGCACCTATGCATTCATCAAGAAAAGCTATGTACCGTAGAGAAAAGTTAAGTTAGCCCAATCATGTGATTTAAAACCTTTATTATTTGATAGGTTATTTGATAAGTAAATGTTGTCTGGTGCTTTCTCTCTGCAGTTCTTTCCTATGTGAGCTGACTATGACTACTTGTATTACCTACCCTCCCTTCACTGAAATGATCCAGGGTCATGAACAAAATGCCACTGGGGAAGGCATGGCCTTCTCCCTTAGAGCTTCATCCTCAGTCTCTTCATAAGCTCCAATGTTCGCAGTCACTGGACATTGTCTTAGGTCTTTATATCTTTGCATGGGCATATCTTGCATATCCATCCTTCTCCTGCTCTTTCCAACCCTTGTTCACACACCTTTTCTGAAAAAATTCAGGATTTTCTATATAATCTCTTGTTATCTACAATTCATTGGCAAGGTTTAAGGACTGATTAGAAATACTTTATTGATCCTGTACATGGCCTACTTATTGGGATAGTTGTTACGTAATAATCACAGATATTGGACCCTAGGAGGAAAACAATGCATCTAGTTAAATACTTATTTTTAGTTAATACCACAGAAGTCATTAAGAAACAATATTGATCTAAGAAAATCTATAAAAACAATATTGATGCTAAGAAAATCTAACTGGTATCCAGGCCCAAGTTCCTCTGTTGTGTTACCAGTCTGGGAATAGACAATCAGGAATGAGGGGAAGAACACACATAGACTTTTCACACATAGAATGATGCCCACTAAAGGAAGCTCTTTGATTTTACTGGTAATAGATTAGGAATCTAGTTAATTTTACGGTCTCTCAGATGTTCTAGCTTATATTTTAATTTAGCTTAATATATACATTTCTTTTTCTCAAAAAACATTCAGCTTTTCCTGAAGTACCCGACTCTTGGTCTTTTGGGAAGAAAACACTCAGCACACACAGACACCCTGGTTAAAGATTTGATTCACTGTCTTTCAAATTAATGTGCCCAAATAATCAAAACATATTAAGAGCATTGTGTCGACATTACAGAATCGTAAAAGCAACCTCATGGCAGCACCAAATTAATTGGATTAACTGAATTGACCTCTCGTATTTCCTGGAAGCTTTCTTCACCTGCAGAGCTAAGTACAGCTTGACAACATTTAAGATCGAGGGGGAAAGGTCCAACAAATTATAAGATTTTTTTCACTTATATATTAAAAAAGTAATAAAAACTGAACCAAAACACACCAAAAAATGTAGTTATCATGTTTACATACCTGAGGAATTGAAGCAGAAAACCTTAAATGTTTTAAAGGGTTCGGCGTGCCATAGCACTAGTCCAACTTTGCCCTTACCACATTTATTGTTGGATGTGATCCGAGGGATGACAACCACTCCATCTTTCACCCATCCATAGCTAAAATAAAAAGCATCAGTCCTTTTAATATTAGATTTATCACCAGCCTCAACTGTGTGTAAAGGCATTCACTAAAGGAAATCAGACACGAGCTGATGCCATATACCTGCATGTTTCAAAGCCGTGATTCAAAGCCTTTTCTACTTGCTCTTTACTTGCCAATTGTAGATGCAGTTGATTACATGCATTACTTGCTTCTGAGAAATTCACTTTCTCCTCCAGATAAAGTCCTACACCTGTGATCCTGCAAGTTGAAAGAACGGAACCTGTAATTTAGATATAAATATTCAAGGTTAGTATTTTAATATTAACATTTATTCCTCATGAAGAATTTAAAATCACATTAAACTGAATTGAACATTGCTAAAAGTTTCTAGCTTGAGGATAGTAGAAAACTAATTTCTAGCAAAAAAAAAGTACTTAAAAAATATATTTTCTTAACACTATAATCTAGAATTTCAAGAGGTTTGGCTGTTACTAGACTAGATGCATACACAGTTGGCATTTGAGTCATTACCTGGAGTCAGTTTCTTACTAAAGACGTTTCAACGTTTCATTGCAAAATTTTTAGATAAGCAACAGCCAGGGGTATTACTTCCTTGCTCAGTATTTTTTTCAGACTGTGCTCCCCAGGTATGTACACTAATGGATACTTCAGAAACTATGCATCAGAATACAGGCAATCAGATCCACCACATGACTTCTTAGCAACAGAGGTTAAATTAAATCTTATGAATGGAAAGATAGAAGCAGCAGCCAAGCCACTTCTGTGATGAGAAGGGGTTAAAAAGATGACTAAGCTTGTGTGGAATGCTAAAAGAAAGGCAGGATTTTCACTCCTGCTCCCACTAGGTGTGGTGGGGTTAGAAATGGCTTCTGGTAAAAGATGCATCTCTGCTGTCCTCAGATTTAGTTTAATTTGACTTAAATGATTGGTAGAGCAATCACTGAATTAGGTGGATTTACCTCGGCAGCAGTGGAGGCTGTGGCCTCCTATTAACATTTCTTGGTATGGTGTAGGCCCAGTCACATGGCAGGTGAGCCATGGAACTCTTGAGCAGTCGCCATAGCCAAATCGTGGCTACATCCAGACCTGACTTGAACATAAGACAATTCCAAACATAGTGCATGAAGACGCAGAGAAGCCCTGTTGATCAGTGAAGATGTGTGTGTACGTATCAAGGACCTCAAGTCTACCCAGGTAGAGCCAGGGTGAAAATGATTCACACTGACAAATTTCTTCCTTTCAGCCAGCCCATCTTCTTGAATGTCCACTTGTATGTCTTCATTTTGGACAAAGTACTTCTGTGTCAGAGAGCTCAAACACTGGCACAGGCTTCCTAGAGAGCTGGTGGATGTCCCAGGCTTGTCAGTGTTTAAGAGGTGTTCGAGCAATGCCCTTAAGAACGTACTTTAACTTTTGGAAGGTCCTGAAATGGGCAGGCAGTTGGGATTAGATGATCATTGTAGGTCCCTTCTACCTGAAATAGTCTAGTTCTGTTCTGTTCTGTTCTATTCTATTCTATTCTATTCTACTCCTATTCTATTCTATTCATGTATTTTCGTGTGAAGTTTTCTTGATTCCCTTTTGATAAAAGGCAACTCTCTCAGTCCTTTTGAGAATTGTTTTTGGTTTCCTGAATAACTCCCTGTCTCAGCTGCTGAGGCACATCCCACTGTTACTCCTCAGTTTTGAAGACTCCACACCTCCTCTAGGGTTTATGCCTAGTGCTTTTCTCACTTTACCACTTTTTATACTCAGACTTCACTCTTAGTCTTACTGCTTACTTGGTCAATTATTTTTCCTGTCTTTAGATTTGAGCTAATACAACTTGTAAAAAATGTAATGTTGAGGATGAAAGTTTCTTGATGACCAACTTTCCAAATTTCAAATAAAGCTGAGCCGCTGACTGAAACCTCAGAAATTTGCCTAGATACTTGTAAACTGTTACAGTCTTTAGTCATTCAATTACAGGACAAATATTTTTACATGAGAATTGCATGATAGATACATAGCGTAATATAAAAAATCAGTACCAGAAATTTAAATCTTAAGTGATAAGAAAAGTGACGATAGGACATGGACCAAAGTCATGCCTTAGAATTTGCTAAGCCTTTTAAAACAAAATAGTGAAGTAAAAGAAATGTGTTGGAAAATTTATCAGCTTCAATCTATATCCCTGATGGTTTTACAGTGTGAGGAAGCAATCCAAAAAGAGAACAGGAGCTTCTTCAAGTCTTTTCCTCGCTTCTTAAATTGCCTCTGAACTCTTTTCTAAAGATGACTGAGTTTATACAGGAGATAGACTAATACTTTAGGAGCATATTATCCCTTTTGGTCTACAAGCTGCACATACCTGTACTTTAAGATTGGCTCTGTTTAGTTAACCTACTAATAATGGGGAAATCTCCTCAGTATTTGGGTCTTGTGTGAAAATCTGTTTTACTGAGAAAGGTGGGAAGACCTTGACAAAAGAATCTCACAACAAGACAAAGTTGTCATAGGATAGGAAGAAGATTGTTCAATTTTTGTAAACTATGCGTGCTGGCTTTATTGTGCGTTAGTTCTCTTGCTTTTTTGGGCAAGCTATTTGTTCATATCACTTCGTCTTGCACTAGGCCTTCACTCTGATTTATTAGAGAGAATTTCCTTTGGCTGCTGATGTCAAGGAGCAGCAACAATGAGGTTGTTTCACAAGCAAAGAGAAACCAGGAAATGAAGGGTGATCACAGCACAGGCAGAGCAGTGCCCTCACCATCCAGGGCACAGCCCCACAGCGTCTGGACAGGACCATAGTGGTGACAGTGGCAGGTTTCATTGGCAGCCCCAAAGAGAGCAAGGTAATGAATCAGGTTCAGGGTTCGTGCAGAAAGTCCATTTGGGAACAGCAGCAGGTGGTGCTACATATACCACATGCCTGAAGTCCATCCTGGAGACAAGGCTACCTACAACCTAAGTCCAGGGTCCATCCGTGAAACCCAGTCTGTAAGTCACTACAGGAGGGGACAGCATACGCTGCGACACAGCTTGAAGACACAGCTGGAAGTCAGCTCTGAGCTTAACTGGGGCTCTTGGAACAATGAACAGAGGGTGCATGAGCAGGTACCCCAAGGGAGGCTTGGAGGGGAACTAAGGAGGATCATAACAGCTGAAAGGAATAGTCTTGAGACTCAAGCTTTCCATTTTCCCAGCAAAAATTATTTGCTGGTTGGGATTGCTGGAGGAGACTACTGTTGTTAGGTATTCCAGTCCTGTGGAATTTCAACAGAACTTGAGTTGAGCATTCAATTCACTCAACCAGGCTTCCTTCAAAAACCTTTCTGTAGCTGAGAAAATCAATTGTCTGCAACACTGGTGTATGTTCTTCTACACAGGTAGGACAATTACTCTTTGCAAATTACAGTGAAACATCTGGAAATATCTGATGGACATTGAATATCTGCACACGTCCTAGTAGTTACTGCAGTTAGAATAGATTGTGTCAAGTTGATTATAAGAATTTGAAGAAGACATTCAAATTTCACTAATATATAGAAGAAAGGTGTATTATATGACCCTGATTGAAAAAAATAAGTTCATATAAAAATGTTTGAGAGAAGAGGGTTATCTGAGAACTCTGCAGTAAAGTTGATGTTGGCAATTCCCTATGTTGTTTTTTTTTTCAAATAGATAGCTTATACAAAATAGGAAATTTTGCACTGTCTTACCTGGAGACGGGCATGACTGCCCTGCAGAGGAACTGCGAGAGCCCTGCCACACATTTCTTTTAATGTTGCAAATCAAGACAGTGTCAGGATATTGCCAAGTTAGAGAAAACCACTTTGCATTAAAGGTAGCATTTTATCCCAGACCCACAAAACTGGTTTCATGCATGTTTTGCTCTCTGAGGATTGCACAGAACTGTTTGCTGTGCTATTTTAAATAATAAAAAATAAGATCATATTTCAATAAATCTGTACTTAATCCTAAATGCAATACTAGATCTTTAAAAGAAGCAATTCTGTAGCATTTAGACAATAACACTACAGCATTTAGGCAGTAATGAAATTAGACTAACAATGAAAGTTCCCCTATTTGCTGGAGTAGTTTTCATTACACTGTATTCTCAAAACCCTGTTGTTTCCCGTGCCAGAAACACACATACACTCTCTTCCCAAATTTTTGTTAGCAAATCTAGCTACTTTTTTTTTTCGAGTACTTTACTGTTCAACTGGGAGACTTTAAAAAGTGGAACATTACATACCTGTTATAAAGTAATTTTGAGCCATGAAAGTCATAACCCAGACGAAAAACACTGCTGAGGTAACTCCAAAGTAAGTTGTCATTGTCACCAACTTGAGAAATTAAGAAATTCAAGGTGATTTGTCTCCTGTGCTAAGAAAAGTGAAGGTACTGGATACTGTCAGGCTACCTTCGAGATGACTTCTTGAAAGCAACTTCAGCTGTCACTTCACTGCTTCATAGAAAGAATGTCAGAGCAAATGTGTGGACTGTCCCACTGAGAGGTGAGGTCACTGCCTGGAAATCCCTCTTCACCCTTTACACTTTCTTTCATGTAGGGCTTGCTGGAAAATTCAACTACTGCTGACTCAGAAAACACAGCTGAGGAAGGGAGATAAGACTGTTAGACTGCGAAGTCAGTAAGCACTTTGAAGGAAGTTTTTCTTTTGCTATTTTTTCCTGTTTTACTGATTAACAGCTCATTACTGATGTTGTCTATTCATCTGGTAAATAAAACAAATTCTGTACTGTATCACAGCGTGCCAGGCAGGGTTCTTCTATTGGAATTAAAAGGGCATCCATTCCCCACTGTCATGTCTGTCTTGATGCAGCACTTTTGCCTTCCTTTGCCTTAGATTTCCAATGCAAAAATAGGTACCATAACACAGATATAATATGATATCTAGTTTTGAGCCGATTTGGAGATACGCTAAAAGTGATTCCTTGTGAGACTGCAAGGAGTGGTGGGAGCCAGTCCTCTCACTGTTGCTTTGTGTGAAGTTTCAACAAACAGCGATTCCAACAGACTGTTTCAAAACAGAGGTGATCCTTATGGCTATAACTTAGGCAGGAAGTCTTAGCAAAGGAACATTTTTTTCTTGCAGGGATTCCAACAAACACAGAGCAGGATTGGAGTTCAAGAGATCAGCTAGTTCCCTTCACTGTCAGTAGGATCAGCTGTATTTAATGTTATTCCTGACAGATGTTTCTCTAACCTGTTCTTAGAGACTTGCAGTGACAAATTCTTAACATTTCCTCAAATGCTCTATTTCAGTCCTTCACTATCCTTTACTGTGAAAAGGTATTCCCTAGTCTAAACTGACTTACTTATACCATGGTGTAAAGCTGTCACTTCTTTTCCGGTTGGAAATGGACATGGAAAATAGTTTATTCCCTTACATTTTGCAACAATATTATGCATTTAAAGAGATATGCCTCTGCTCACGCTTCTTTCTGCTAAGAAACCCCAGCTTGCTCGCTTTCTCTCTAGCTGAGGCCTTGCCCATGTCAAGTACTGATTAATAGATTACTTTACCTGCTTAAACAGTTCGGAATGGTATGAGCCTTTTTTTTTTTCCGCAATAAGATGATTTTGTTACATCCTGTTCAGTTTGTGATTCAGGGAACTTCTGGAAGTCCTACACCTGCAGGCGGATTTTAAGGTCCTGTAGAAACATGTGTAACAGTAGCTACCTCTTTAAATTGTGGTTTACATTGTAGAAAGTTCCCACTTAATGTTTTAAGATATTATTAACTTTAGTCTGGGCACAGGCCCAGTCTCTTACAGCAGCAAAACATGGGCATCTACAGGACTGAGTGAAGAATGCTGTGGGTTAATGAAATGACATCTCCATTAGCAATAGAGAAATGAAAATCGGGCAGTGGTTTGGAACAGAATGTTGGTAAAGCTCCTTGAGATCTTAAGACAACTTTCCTCCTCTAATTTCTATTCACTCCTTTATTGCGTTGTACTCTACTGCCTCTATAAAGTGATGGCAATCTGAAAATACTCTTACCAGATTTACTCTCACTAAAGAAAGTTCTAAGTCAGTTCAATTGCATTTACAATGTAGGAGCTGCAACTAATAGTTATTCTGATGATGATGAAACTAATAGTTATTGTCATGTGGCTGTAAAATACTGAAAACATTAAACAAAATCTTACCATCACCATGCTCACCATGAACTGCTAAGTATTTTCTACAAGAGAACTAATCAAAAGCTGGGTTTCTTACATTTTAAAATTGCATGATAATTATCCTTCCAAGTTTTAACACTTTGTGCCTATTATCCTCACTGTGGCAAAGTTTCTTTAGTCAAACTCTGTCCAATTTTTAGCTGGAAAAATGAGATAGATAAACATCCAACAGAAATATAACCTCCCTCACATGGTTTTGTAAGAGCAAACTACAGATTAGAAGATGGAGAACAGAATTTTAGAATTATGAAGAGAGATTAAAATAAACTTTTATTTTGGTCAGTTTCTTTGTTTTTAGATTTCAGCTGTTCCAAACTGTGTGGCACATCACATGATAACTTGTGAGGTGATAAAAACGCAGCCTTATACTGAATATTTAATTAGCATTTGACCTAAATACTTATAGTAGCCTATAAAGAAAATTGCCAGCATCTCCTGCCAGCATGTTTTAAAATGCTGCTGCTGATTACTAAACAAATCACTTGATATGAGAGAATAGACTTAGTTGTTCTCTATAGCCATTTCGAAAGGAACTTTGAAGCCTGAACAACAGGAGAGGAAACAAGTTTAAAAAAAAGCCCAACGTTTATGTGGAAAATACAAGTATCAGGATGTTTTCTTGGTGACAGTAATCCCTTTCAAGGCTGTCACCATCCCAAAAGTTTTTCTCCCTGACACAGATCATCAAAGATTCAGCAGTGACATTTCTGTTTTGTGGAAACTGAACCTTGTCTCTTTCTTACTGGTCTGTCAGTTCAGCTCTTCACAAAGCCCAGGCTTCCCAGACCTCCCAAGCCTACAAGAATACAAAGCAAGTAAAGAATCCTAACCTTTCACTCAGTCTCCTTTGGTTACAGCTTTCCCTTGTGGTTTTCCACGTTCAACCTTCTCGGTGACAGGCAGCCTCCCTCTGAAGCAGGAGTTAAACTCTCTCCAGGATTGGTTTCCTCTCTCATCTTCTTTCTAGGCTATGACAGGGGTGACCCTGCTTACAAACACTTTCTCTATTGAAACAGGAGTTTGCCTGCTGCTTCTACAGCATCTCTTGAAGAACTGAAAGACTAAGAACAAGATCTGTGGTATGTGTAACGCGGCACTACACTATAACTACGGTATGTACAAGGCACTGTGTATTTCCTAAGAACACAGCCATTAATATTCAGACAGAGTGCATGTAAAAACCAAACCTTAAAGTAGCAACATGGAGGACTTTGAAACCATACTTTTATTTCAAAACTCAAGTATGTGATACTATACAGTACAATACCAGCACACTTGTGCGAAATCTTACAATATTACAAATTTAAATATAATAGACAAAAATAGTGCCCTTTTGAAATTCCTTTTACTAGAAACATCTGTGCTGTGCAGGAAAAACAATAATTGTGTCTTCTTAAAGCAGAAAAATAAATATTGCACCTCAAGAAAACTATTTCAGTGTTAATAACATAAATAATAGATCTATTTCTTGTTATCTGATGTGATCTTTGAACACAGAAGAGGTTGGTTTGTTTTTTTTTTTTCCCCCCGATAAAGCAAACTAATATCCAACAGATAAAATTAGATTTAGAATAGTTTTTAGGTCAATCTAGTTTCCTATTAAAGAAAGGTGTCTTCATTAACTAACTGAAAACTATAAGCAAAAATATTTAATGTGCTGTTAGTCATTGTGGTTCATTATTTTTAGTGGACAGTTTCCTCAAAGTAGTTATAAAAAGAACAACTTTTTTACTTTTTTTATAAATAAACTTTGTCTTCATCTTTTCATCCTTATTAAAATTTCTTTCCTCTTTCATTCCATTCCCCACAACACTTAATAATGCTGTGGCTAAATGATACCTGCCTCAGACATGCAAGTAGTTCTGTTCAAATCGGTGTAACTACTTATGGAAATTTGCCCTTGTGCACTAAGTCCACAAAAAGCCAGTGTGCTGAATTTCAAGAGAGGATGGAGACCTCATTCACCCACTGACCAAAACAACTTAGCATAACATTAACGAGTTCAAGAGTCTATTGATAGCAATAACTTTCTTTGTGTACTTAAACTAAGCTGTTGGGCCCACATCAGTGCAGACGTGAAGAGTGAATTAGTTCAACTGTAGGCACTGTTAATTATTTTTCCTCAGTGCAGCCCAACATTTCCACAGTCTCAATCAAATATGTGCTATAATTTTTGGCACAGAGGACTCTGAACCTTCAGGACTATTTACCTTCAATTTTTATTGCCTTTTATTGAGTTATCAACACTATTTGTAAAGAGTATTAAGTTAAGGAAGCGGATTTTAATAAAGAAGTAACCAAAAAGTTTCTTCAAATACTGAAAGTATGAAATGTCACAGTAGTTCTCCACAGTCAGATATTCTAACTGAACCAGATAACAAGTAATTTGCAAGAAACTTTCTTATTCTTTACCAATTACAATTTTAGACCAAATGACACTTTCCCATTATCCTTTTTGAACTTCCTTAAGCACACTACTCCTCAACAATATATACTTCAAAACAAAAAACCAAGCCTCCCAACTTACAGACTTCCCTCCCACAAAAGTGGTAGTGATCTGCTTTCAAGTTTCTTTGTTATTTTATTTTTCTTTTCTTTGTCCATATAACTATCTCAAAAAATATGTAGCTAAAGATGTGACAAACAAAATTCACCAGCAGGATATTTGTTACTAGTGCCAGACACGTGAATTAAATTTCTGAGTTAGAAACCTATTTTCTTTGATAGCTTGAGCTTCAGTGTTTACACCGAAAGAAAACAACACAATACTAACTGCATCTGAACTGAAATTACAGTACTTCATAATGCACTTATCCTTCAGTTGTTAAACAGACCTGTTAATCAGTCAGAAAATGCCATAAGAAAGCAAGACACAAGTGCAACCAAGTATCGCACTGATTTTGGTGGTGTGGTTAGTCAAGCATAGAACTACGAAAAGACAAACGTAGCTCATCTTCCATCCGAAGTGCTGTTCAGCAGGTACACATGGGATATCTCAAGTGCCATGAGTTTTTGGTTTTAGTCCTAGGCGGAGTGGTTTTCTACAGATAATGGCTTCACCATTTTGAAATTGCTTGTCTAAAAATGTCAGGCTTTCACATCCTTGTGTAAGCGCTCATAACTCTCAAATAGACAGAACTACTGAAAAATCTGGGCAATAGATTAATCTATTGAGACCTGATAGTTTAGTGTTGAAGTATACACAGTATATGAAGGCGTACAAGAACAGTTGTGTACTTGGCATCAGATTCTGAAAATGAACTATTAAAAACATGCAGTGACCTCTTTAAAGTCCTCACTGCTTTCATGTCCTGATCCATCTAGGCACTGGTAGGGTTGTGGCTGCACACAGAACTGTGTTCCTTGTGCAGAGCTCAAAGAATGTCTATTTTCTGTAGTAGCAGCAGGGCAGAGTCTGCTTTAGAAATTATTTTATTTTTCTTTTTCTTTCTTTCTTTCTCTCTTTCTTTTTTTTTTTTTCCTTTAATTTTAATAAAGAATTAAAGGTTGCTTTCCATGTCCAAGACTTCTGTATTTTGGGTTTGGGCAACACATCTGATTTTCGAGACAGCAGCTACTTTTTGCTGTAACCAGTATTGACTCTGAGTGGCATACACAAAATTGTTGCAAAGCCTGTGACCCTTTGATATATCAAAAGTTCTCAGATTGATTTGATGCTATCAATTGCTCCACCTAGACCTCATTTTAGCTTTTGTTGTGTTATCCCAATTAAAAAAAGTGGTGGTCCCATTCTTAAAGTATATCATAAAATACATTTATGTGAGTACTTAGTATTCCATTTAAATAATGATATGGATATTTCCTCTTATAAAATTAGTTTAGGCATTTGGTCTGATAATATAATTCTGATTTTCTATAGGAGAGGTTCTATTTCTACCCAATAGTCATGAATAAGGAAATTAATTAGACTCTTAAATCCCAAAGGTCTTAAACGCCATTAGTACTCCAACAATCACCAATGAATTCAGGAAACGCAAAGTAAAGCACGAACTGCAAATGCAGGTTTTATGATTTTCTTCAAACTCACGGCAGAGGTGTCAATATCCTGTGCAAATCATTCTTTTAAATGTCTCGCTGGTTGTTGATTGCTGCCACAACCTTATCATGATTTAACATTACTTTATTTGTTTCAGTCATTTATAGTAAGAGGACAGACAGGAGAAGTTATCAGACTGTCATTTTGGCAAGATATGTTCACAATGTATCCCCAAACCTGATGGTGTGGAGTAACTCACTGGTCTAGGGGATCCCATTTAACAGCCATATGGATCACTAAGTGCTACCTTTAACAATGGTGTTCTAATATGCAGATTTGCTCAGGTACCATAAATAAATGGTTGCTCCTTTATTATTCAGTGCGTTGCTCATGTTGAAATCCTGAGTTCCACCAGGCAGATTGATGGGCATCAGAACAGGTGGCCTTCCCTTCAGGTCCTTCTGATTTTTCATCACAGGAGTTGTATGAATGGTAGATTCCCAACACAACAGCAAAAATGATTATCGCAGCCACTACAAGCCATACCACATTCCAGTGCTTACACAGTTTGGGGTACAGTATATGTAAATAATTAATGATGACTTCAAGTCTGCTGTAAAATTAAAAGAAAACCATTACATATTAATCACATGCAAATTTATTATCTTGTTTTTCAATTTGAGAAGTTTCATAGATGTATGGTGCGCCATCTTTCTTCCAAATATGAACACCTCATCAAAGAAGAATCAGACTATTAAGTTATTTAAAGAAGAACATGTTGCAAATATTTCTTCCTAAGAGTTTCGTGACTAAAGAGATGGCTGCCCTTCCGAACACGGCTGAAATCTCAACATATGTTCGTAACCATAAAGGTTATGGAACGGAAACGAATTCTACAGGTAAAGATCCTTACACTTTAGCTTAGGATTGGACATATTACTTGCTTTGGCCAGAATTCAATTCCTCTGTAATGTAAAAGTCTCCTTACTTTTAAAATCCGCCTGTGTGCCCAAGTCAGAGCTAGTCCAACATAGCTGAGGAGGTTGTCTTAATTTGCATTCACCTTGCAGATGTACTGAAAAACTCACCTGTGAAGAGGTTTTGGGAATGACATCTGGCACAAACATGGGCATCAGATTCCTGAGTTACAGGTTTCATGAGATAATGCATGTCTACTGAGAGAGACAGTCTGGCATCTAAAAAACTTCTGTGGAATATTTTTTACCTCAAATCAAAAGAAAACCCCATCAAGTTGAAGCATCTTGATGTCCATATATAACTTTACTTGAAATAGCAAAATAAAAAGTTTTGCATTTTGCAACTATATTATCTTGGAATTTGTGTTTCTGTGGAAATAATGTTATTTCAAATATGCTTCCCTAGACTGGAAGAGAACACGTCAAGGTATTAGTATAAAACACTCAGTTGGGTACAACAAATAGAAAAAAGTGGCTCCTCTTGTATGGGCGTATTACACCACTCTCTCACCTGCTTCTTAGGTTTTTTATCTCATCTTCATTTTCACTTTCTTCATGTTCATCATGACTTTCTTTTGGTGTCTCTTCGTCTTCTTCCTTCAGTTCTTGAAGTTCTTTGGTTTTCTTCAAGCCTTCCTGATAGCTTTAACACAAAAAACACTTTTTTGTAGTTTAGCCTGTATAAGCCTATTCTTATGTAATGAAAAAATTGCTTTATGTTTTGTTCCATGCAATAAAACATGAATAGTAGTGTTGCAGCACTTGGACAATAGTAAAAATTAGCTAGGGACCATCAGTATGGCACACAGTCAGCCACCTTTCCTCAACAGAGCATTATATTAGCTCTGTTACCAAACTTCTCTTGAAAAAGCAAAACAGGTTATAGTCCTCAGCAGAGCACAATTTTTGTCTATTGTATAAGACTTGATAAGTATTTCTCTATTATTTTTCAATCATTTTGAACACCCTTTAGACATTTTTTCTTCCTGGAGAATAAATGCAAATCACTGTTAAAGACAGATGGCTTGTTGGATTCTGCAGGAGAGGATCAAAATTTTTGATTTACTCTTCACGTAATACAAGGTTCTTTGCCTGACATTCAGAACCAGATCCCAAAGCTGTTAGTCACCCCAAAACACGCATGTAAAGCTCTTTGTGACACAAACAATATGAGTTTACTGCCAGAATCGATAACTTGCTCTTTACTAAGTTCCATGTACACTTTTTGGAATAAACATTTTAAGTAGTTGGTTTGGATTATCGTATCATGTAGCTGACATGATGGTTACTGATATAAGAACACCTGCCCAGATCAGAATCTCTGATGTAACTGCTCTCCCACAGTTTGGCTGATTAATAAAGGATGAAAGTGAACAGCTACAACTCAAATACAATGAGTGAAGCTCATTCACATTGTTTCCCACATTGCTTCAATTATGACCATCTTCTAGGAGCTCATATTGATTACATTACTCATTTTGCATTTAAAATCACATTGTAAAAGTATATGTCCCCATCTGGTAGCACGTAATTAGAGATGTAGTTCACAAAATATTCTCACCCTTTGTTATATGCTTCCTCTTCTATCTTGGCTTTAGTTTCAGGGCTTATTTCTTCCAATCCACTCTGTGTCAGCACAGAAGTAGAGGTTTCACAGTCAGGCTCTCCATTAGTCTTTCCACTGCAAAGAGAAAAGAAAGAGACAAATAGAAAGTAACACCACTGAAATGTATCGTATTTGGAGTATGCTACCGAGCAAGAACAATGACATGAAATTTTGTGACTCGTGATTTTATTTCTTTAATGTACATTGGAGAAATGAAATGTGTTTCAAAAGAAAAAAATACTAAGCAAAATTTTAATTTCAGAGTTTTGCAATTTTAGAGTAATAATTAATATGTTTCTAAGGTATTACAACTTGCATTTTGTTTACCATCTAAAAAAGAAAAGAGCATTTGTTTCCTGGCTTATCCACTATCCACTTACAGTCCTGTAGCAGCTGGTCTATGCATACATACTTATGATCAAACTTGAATTTCAAGTTTACTTCTGTCACTTGATAGCACGATTTCTTTTGTTAATGTTCAACGAGAAATATTGATAAAGGTTTATTTCAGTTGAGTGAGTGTGTTTTCTTTTTTTTTTTTTCAGAATTTCTGTGCAGTTTCAAAAGGTGGTCTAGGTCTTGCAGAGTTCTATTGAATTGTAACAACTGGTGTCACAGTTTTTGCTTTTGTTTTTGCATGTTTTCATTCTTAGTAAAGCACAGAAACAAAGCATTTTTGTCTTGCCTCAGCACTAATCTAAAATATGGGAAATTCAATATTCTGTACTGATATGACATCTACATATTTTAAAGCTTTTAATTTGCATGTTTATAGCATCCTAGCAAACTTTAATTTAAAATTATATTGCAGATATTTTACTGTGATATTGTAAACTGGCTAAATAACAAAATTAGTAACAACAACAACAAATCAATGTGATGCGTTAGTAAGTTCTACAGCTGAATAATCAGCAAGCGACTTCCTTAGAATGCGCAACATGTCCTGAAAGAGAGATGTGTTTGGAAGAAAGCATCTGACAATTTTTAATTTTGCTTTCTAGGTTGATTCTGCATACAAGTGAAGTATGTACACAGGCACAGAAATTTGCAAGTGCAACCCGAGGTGTATCCATAATGGTAACTGTTTACAGAGACCTTGTAGAACAGCTTGAGCATGCCTTCTATTCTCATCTATCTATCTCACATGTTTTCATATTGCCCAACTTTGTATTCTATTTCTGCAGGGCTTTACATTTCAATAACTTATATAAAATTAAATTACATGTCTACATGAATTTCAACTAGAAGAACTTAAAAGTTATTTCCAGAAATGTGTAGATGCCCTTGGTCCCCAGCAAAGCAATTCTTTGCTTTCCTTGTTCTTGTAACTATTACTTTGCTTCAAAAGTAGTGCTATTTAAACCCATGAAATGACTCGTGGAACTATTACAGAGAATGCATAACAACAGTACACCTTAATCCAGACAGGTCATCTACACTAACAGCATGTATTATAGAGTCAAAAGGGCAAATGTTTTAATGAAAAAAAATATTTTTGCAATTTATAGGTACTAGAAAAACATAGATATTGAGCTATTTGCTTGTGACCAAGCTAAAAAAATAATAAAATCTCCTCTTTCCTATTTCTATTTTTTCATTTTAAAATTAAAACTTCTGATTGCTAAAACTAAAATCTGAAACCTAATGCTTCAATTTAGCTAAATGTTCAATTCATTTTATATGAAAAAAGACTACTCAATTTAGTCATTATTTTGACTTCTGTAAAGTGTTGATGATCTAATATTATGATAAATTATAGTTTTAAATTTCATATACTTATGTTTATTAATCTGAATTTAAAAAATCTACATGACACTGCATATCATAGTATTTCAAAATATGACTCTTACCAGCTGGTCTCATGTTGAAAAGGCAAGGGCAGAACACAAACTGCTAATACTGGAGTAGTCAAGTTAAGGAATATTCATACCAATGGTTGCTCTTGGCCAGCTTTAGATGCAGCATTAATTTGTTCCAGGGAATATATATATATTTTTTTTTTCCAATGGCCACATGCATTGTATATAATATTCTTAGCTCTGTCAAATTCTGAAGGCAAGCCTACTCAGAAAGGTAAATGTATATTCTTCTGCTGCATTTTATACTTGATGAGATGTCATGATCATAGCAGGTTCAATTTACTCCTAAGATACTGCTTCTAAACTCCTTGAACATGAAAATAACAATACGATGGTGACAGTCAAATGCAGTTACTAGATCATGAATCAACCTAAGCCAATCTTATGTCACTGATTTCAATGCCTTATGCCTTGATATAACTTCTGTTAGGAAAGACAGAAATATTTCATTTTCATTTGATACTAGGATTTACTAGGTAATGAGATGTCCTAGAGAACACTCACTTTTCTAAAAGTGCTGGCAGAACAGGAGTAGAAGTTAGATTGCTCCTTCCATTACTAGGTGACTCAGACTGTAAGTGAAAAACAGCAATAAATTTTACGTCCATGAATTAATTTCAAATGAGTCTTCAGTAAAACGACAAAGTCAATGTGCTGCTTATGTTTTCTTCCCACACCCATACGCAAGGTATCTTTAGTACGGAGCTTCCAAATTGCTTCCAGTTAGTCCCACTAACTGCAGCAAACAATGGACTTGCACACTAAGAAGAATTTTTTGCAACATTCACTTTTACCCTGCTTATTTTTTTCCAAGAAAAGTCTTTCTCCTTCATGTATCAATCACTGAACAATAAAATTACTCTATTGCTTCTCTCCATATTATCCTAGGAATATTAATTTGTTAGCTGAGTTTTCCATTTAAAATATTAAGCAAAAATTAATAATAATAAACTATTGTTAAGAAATACACTTGGTTCCTGAAAAAACTGTTTCCAAGTACATAATAACTGAATTACACGAGCCAATTGTTTTCTTAAAACTAAAATGGATTTCGCTTGTCAGCAAAATCCCTCATTTAACTAGCCATACATTTGAAACTGAAAATTGCATCATTTTCAGGTTATGTGCCAGCATAGCGAATCTCTGAACAGCTGGTATGCCTTGCAGTTTTCCACAAAAGCATTTATATAGATTTATTAGCTTCAGATTAGACTCTCATTTAATTTATCAACATTTTAAAACAAATGTCAAGGCAGAGGCTGATAGCTCCACTCATCCAAGATAATCACAGATAATCTACGTTTGTACCACATACATTTCTGTACTTTAATTACACATTTCTCTATTTGGTGGACTTTTTGTCAATGAGGAGAAGCAATCCAATCATCTTCTGTAATTTCTAGTTAAAATTCCTCTCCTACAGTTGACAGCTAGTTTTACTATTTCTTTTCAGTATGTTTCTACAGATTAAAAGGTAAATTGCCTCAACTAATGGCTAATGGCTCTGAATCACCAGCTAGCAGTATTCAGCTCTATGTTCACAGTGATCAGTTATGGAGGTAGATTCTGAAGGGATACGTCCTTTATGTAACAGGAATTACCTTTGTCCATCCCGTCCATTAGGATGGAGTTAAAAACAGTTAAACAAATGAAACAGCTTACATTTTTTTAGTAACTATGATTTGGCCCTCTGCAGAAGTGGTTTAGACAAAAAGTAGTATCTTTAAAATGTGGGGTTTACTTACCAGGGATGGCATTGAAGCTATAGGTGATGTTGTTGGTGACTGACCAGGAATGTTTAAGGAGTTAAACTTAGGAACAACAGCAACACTGACTCTCCTCCGAGGCATATTCTGTGAGAAACATTTTATTTTTCTTCTGTCATACAACAAGATAGACTGAAGAACAATTGTACAAGTTAATAGATGTGGCAAACATATAGGTTAAGGCCCCTCGGGAGAAAGGAGAGTTGGGAGCAAAATTAAGATAAATGGCTCTTAGGGCTGTGGTTTTCCCCAAAACTTCCTCTAGTACTGCCTGGTATGGCGAGTGGTTAGTGTGAAATTAAGCGTTGTACAGGGATGCTACATTTTCCCCTCCAACTAAAAGCCCAATAGCATGTCACAGAACAGATGCATTCTGAGTCGATAGTCACTTCTTATTAGAGGCTATTAGCAGATGAAGAATAATAATGGGAAAAGTGTCGGTGTCACAATGAAGTGCCATATGAAACTCTTCTCTTGCTATGCACCCATTATGACATACAGTACCCACTAAGATAAATTGATTATTTCTAAACCTACACATTATCACTTACAGAAACAATAACATCCATTCCCTCTGCAAAAGACCACAACCTTGAGTTGTTAGATATCTATCCAGCAATGCGACATTGCTTACATTTCCCAAAGACCATGGAAATTCTTTATATGATAAACACACGCTAGCTATACAGAATATATTCTAGCTCAAATATAGATCCTATAAGTTTTTGCTGTCATCAGGTAAGTAGACAAATACTACATCCTATGATATACACCTAGTAAAATCTACACTTTGAATTGAATAAAAAATTCAAGCGCTTATAGCATGTAACAGCTTCATCTTTGTGCATATCCGAGCACTTCTGAGATTCTGTCCTAGATAACTTCACAGGAAAGGAGTTAAACAGGGAGTTAAACAGAGATTTAGTAAACATATAGAATGAGTCACCTACTCTATGCTCTTAGACAAAACCAACTACACCTATGCATTACTGTTAAAAGTTGATCTAATGTGCTCCTCAAAAACTATACTGGGAGTCTGCAGCTACATTAGGTAATCTGTTCTAGTGTTTGGGGTTCCCCCCAACCACCCCCCTTTAGTATTTGGACTTGTCTGTGTTACATTGGATCTTTTTTTGGGTACCTCTGTTTCAACTTAACTGGTTCTTGTTCTGAAATCCAGTCTTGCCCTCATCATGCTCTGTGCTCTAATTCTTTCTGTCCAGCACTCAGAGATGGCAGGAATAAACTAAACCTAAAGAACTACAACCCAAGCAGATAAAATTATGGAAAGAAACATCAAACTGAATGTAATGCCTCTGACCACTAAATTTCATATTGGTCACATTAGGACTCAGGTCTCTCAAATCACTTGTTGTTTTAGGAAGTTTTGTAACAAACTTATCTCCAATACCTGGAAGTTTTGCAGAAATGAAACACTGGCCACATTAAAGTTATTAATTGGTCAAGACAAAACATTGTGAGATAATCTCCCACTCAATGTTTTGTCAAACCAAAGAAGATACGTCGAAACTTACTGAAAAGTAAGCCTAATTTAAATACACTGCTGAACATGACGTAATTTGTAAGATAATGAAAATGTGTGACCATGGAATTCCAAATCATATAGCGAGTTTTGATCCAATGTTCAGCTTGTTCAGTGTTGCACAAAGTCATACTTAATCATGTATCCAAAACGACAAAGTATTTGCACTAAATTACATGAACAATATTGAGAATTTACCAGTACCATGTTTTGAACATAGCTGATAACGTGAGTGTACGTAGACAAAGAAATTTCACTATATAAAATGTTTACTTCATTTTCTTTATATTGTAGAAATACCTTTCCAACAGTAAGAGACATGGATCTAGATGAACGAGGTACTCCATCTTCTGCATAAAAAATAGTAGATAAAGAACAATCTTAGACTATGAATATCTATAAATAATATTATATAGAGCCCTTGCTTGTATTGCAAACTCAGATATAGTATATTTATACAATGGCTGTAGTGACTGCATGTTTTATCAAATACTGCATATTGTATCAATTACATCTGCAGACGAAATCTTAAATAATTGCAAAAAAAAGGAACCATTATTATACTTATTGAGATCAGGCAAAAGCCCACTATTTGCCTCCATACACAAGTTTTTGAAGAAGACAATACTCATATTTCAGTTTCCAGCAAACTAGGAAAGAAAGGTTGCAAAAAGAAAAAAATATTTTTAATCCTGAACTTTCGCCATCATCTGTCATCTAACAGGCAGTTGCGTTGAAACTGTGCAAGCTACATATATATGCAAGAAGCCAAATGTCATCAGATCTCATCAGATTTTGGTAAGTGATAATGATTTTAAATTACTGTACTGTAACATTAAATGTGACGTGTATGAAATTTTTGAACTGTTGTATCTGTAACTTTTTGAAATCTACTCCTGTAGAGCAGAACATCATGAATAGCTTTCATGACACTTCACTTTTTAGCATTAATAGCACTAAACTATCTCTCTGTATAGAGGCAAGACAAACCCTGAGTTTTTACATTTTTAAAATTTTTTTTTTATTTTATTTTTTACCAGAGGCACCGTAGCTTCTGCTAGAATTTTGATTGGCAAGTTTCTTGAACTCCATTAGTTCAGCATGGTCCTTCTCATACGTTCTTTTCAGATTTTCCACATACTGCATCATTACTTCTGTTGCCTTTGACATACGCTTCTCCTAAGGAAGAAAAGATGGGAATACTCAGGTAACCTCTAGACTTCTCAAACAAATCATTTGCCTCTGGTTCCTCCATGACTGAAAATTCCTAAGCTAATTCGAATACAAATGCACCTGTGTTCATATATATCCACGGAATATATGAATTCACGTGTTCATGTATATCCACGGAATATCACAATTTATTTTGTCAGTTATGTATACAGGCTGCCTGGGTGCCTATCTTATTAGTTATGTGGTACACGAACATTTCTTTTCAATCCCCCAAAGGTCTTAGTCCCTGGCATTAGTTTAGTTACTTTGGTGGGCAGAGGCAATAGTCTTGAATTTGGGAGAGTATTGCTGTGTTCGCATTTATACTTGCTCTGTTTACAGCTGTCTGACTAAGCTACTGCCAAAGGCAGGTGACTGAACTACATGAGCTTTTTGACCCAAAAAAGTTTTCTTATTTGTGCTGCTCTGACTTTAAATAAGTTTCTTGTGATGCAGCTATGGTTCTGAGTAATATATAGTGTACAGATGTTGAATAGTTTCGTGGGTAATCTTCTGTTTGAATTCTATTTCCGGACTGAAACAGTGTCAGATCTATCTGACACTACAACAAATGTCTTTAAACTATCAAAATGGTAGACAAAATTCGAAGGGCTAATATTACCTCCAGCTGTGGCTGAAAAAAAAAGAGTGAACATGTGCAGCCAGGATACGGGTTGGACATCAGGATACTCTTACCTGGCGAACAGCTCCAACCATCTCAGCACGACTAGACAGCCTAGCAGCTAAACGCCGCAGAACAGCAATATCCTCCAATAGCTTCTGGTAAGCTTCTCTGTGTTCATAGTGATGCCATAAGTGAGCTGAAGACTGAAGTAAAGATACATAAGCTTTATTGTCATGTCTTCCCACTTTTAGTTTAGACGAAGTAGGTTGCGCCACAGAAGCGAGGGAAAGGTATTGTCTCAAGAATTCCAAATGTAAAAGAGTAATAAAAATTACTATGGCCTGTAAATCAAACAGTGATTGCAATTTCTTAACAATTTTTGTCTATCAATACTCACATTTGTGCGCCAGATTAATATCGTCACTTTGATAGCTCAGATTAATACTGAAAAGAATCAAGGCATATAATTTCCTTGGGATTAGTTACCAAAAGCAAGACTGAATTTCAATGTGGTATTAGCAAAAACTGTAGTGAATATCTTCTCACTGAATGACTTTAACAGAAAACAGAAAGGTTTGATATGACAGAATCAATTTAGTTCACACTCACAGGCAGACTTTACGATGCTGGATGATTCCTATGTTTTCAGTGCATTTTCACAATGCATAGGGTTTGGCACTATGACACTGTGCCCTAGTTCTCTGCAATCCCTCACTTGTTTTACTGCAAGAGTGAGTTAATGCCTTGAAATGAGGTTTGAAAATAATAACCTCTCCTCTTTTTCTGCACCCCTTCAAAAGAAGGGAGTGATGTACAGTAATTTTTTGAGTAGATTCATTTGAGAAATTGCATCTGTAGTACAAACCTTTTGTGTAGAAATATAGTCAAGAGACTGACAAATCTGGTGCAATAACAATTGCAACAAAAAATTCTTAAAACTTACTTATCACTGAAGCTAGTGTGATAATAAATTGCAACCAAAATTTGACTGCAAGACTCAAGAAGGCACAAGGGAATTTGAGAAGAACACACACAGAATTTCAGATTTTCAGGTATTTTCTTGGCAATTGTAGCTTGCTTCTTTTCTTGGACAAATTTGAAGCTCATGTAAATCAGCTTTCTCTTGAAGTTGGGTTTTTTGAGTTAAAAAATCAATTATCACAAGATTAAAAAATCACGAAGACTGGTAAAACCATTAAACCATACAGCATGTGACTGTCCTACAGAAATGAAGACAATCTCCCACTGAGATTGGAAGTAGGTCTAACACGATACAGATTACACAGAAGGTGTCTCCATTTAATTGCTTGTTATTTTGTTCCATTGTATAGAACAAAAGCTTTCATAAGAATGGCAGTTTCCACTTTGTTATAAATTACATTAAAAAGCTTGTAAAAGCCAGACTGTAGCGTGTGAACTACATACAGGAGGAAAAAGCAAATCACATCTGTCCCACACTGGCAACATGGTTCCTGGTGCCTAATTAGGGATTACTTAACAAAAATACATGTTAAATGTAACAGATTAATTGTTTTCAGTTTTAAGAGCCCTTACACACTAGTTGTAAAAACGTGTATGTATACAAAATATTACAGTAAATAAGCCCCTGAGATTTAACAGGTTGTTCCTGCTTGCTCTTTAAACAGAGAGCAGAGGGAAGAGTGGCAAAATATTAAAAGCTTCCTCCCCACTCCCTGGAACAATTAATCTGGGAATGCAGGTTCGAAATTCCAGATGAAATGATCTAAATATCAAACTTTTAAAAATCCTGTCCTTCCTTGACAATGTTCTTGGTAAAGTAAAAAAGAGAGAATCCTATGTTCTCCTAACTATGTCTCAAAAGTATGGCAGCATCTCCTTGTAATGTGCAAATTTGGTCTACAGGTATTTCATTTAGTATCATGTTATCCAAGCATACTTTCTTTCTTTTTTTTTTTTTTTTTTTTTTTTCAAAATTGGCAANTTTTTTTTTTTTGCATACAAATGTGCACAGCACTTAAATTCGCACCTTGGAGATACATTCGTCATTTCAGTTAGAAAACCCAGAGAAAGCTGGTAAGGATGACAACTACTGCTGATAAAAGAACATCAGGGAAAGCTGGAATGCAAGTGCATTCAGGCTCATAAACTGACCCCAAGATTGCATACACTCCTGAAGTAATCCTTGCTGTTCCCTTTTCCATAGTGCCTTCTATTATCTGCAGTGTAAGAGGTCTTTCAAGTCACAAATCTCAGGATTCAGGTGAGATACTGAAGCGATCTGAAGCCTAACTGGACACTTCAGATTTGGTCTGCTAAAGAAAGTCTTGCCCAAGAGAGCATTTGTCACAGGCTTATTCTAAGAATTGAACAGCAAATTCATAGTATTTATTCCTGAAATCTGCTAGAAAGAGGGCAACATCCTCTATGAATTTCCAGTAATGTTGGCCCACTCTGGCAGAAAATGTTCTCTCCTGTGTAGAGTGGTAAGCAGCTTCTGGTAAGGAGCCCGAGTAGCGGAAAATGAAGGTTTGGGGCTGAATTTCCAATAGGTGTAAGCAAGCATATCCACACAGATTGCAAATTTCTGTGCACTTTCCCATACATTAGAGTTCAGAAAAAGTATTGCTGCTTTCTTACCGTAATGGCTGCTTTAAAGTTTTCCAGTTCCTTCTCAGCATTCTCTTCAGTAAGATTTCTCTCTCTCTCTGCTTGGCTAATTCTAGATTCCAAGGTGTAACTATCATTTCTAAAGGCCAAGGAAAGTTGTACAAATACATTCTGTTCGGATTTAAAAAGGCATTTTTTCAGTAAGTGTCACAGTAATTAATTTCTAATAACAACTTATTAATCAGATGATAAGGTTTGTATTTAACAAGCTTTGATACTTAAACAAGAAAACTGAAAATATTTTTTTTTAATTAGATTGTTTCAAAAAATCACTTCTCTTTACTTCCTCTAGAATATGAATAAATGTGTTGCTTCCTCTTTTCCTGAATGTTTTCTAGATGAGTAGAGCAGAGACACAACGAAGGAAGTAGCCTACCAGAAGTATCAGAAGCACAATGGATCTGTTTTATAGCTGGACTTCCTCCAAGGGTCCCCAAGGTTTTTAAACAGATAGTCTGTGCAGAGGAAGTCCAGGGATGAGCTCACCATTAGCATTGTTTTACCTAAGGGATAAACACCTACCACCAAAGCCAGCAAAAGATTAAGTGCTAACATTTTTATTCTCTCGCACCCTGCTTTTGAAGATTGTTGCTTTCTTTAACCGAATGCATTATTTTGTAGGATTAATACTTTGCAAAGCACAAGGCACCAACAGATTGGAGCTATGTAAATAAACAACTTTTTCTTGACTGGTATGTGAAAAAAACTAGAAGAAACAAAGCCAGCAAGCTAAAGAGCAACCTACAAAAAAAACCTATTGCCTTGAACTGAAAAAGTAAAAATTATGTAAACTAACTGCAAAATATCATCAAAAACTGCCCCAAAGCTCCTACGGGCCAATACAGAAATGCAATTTAACTCATTTAGTTTCTGGTCTCATTTAATCCCAAATTTTTTACTACTTCAAGTATATTATAATAATTTCCAAAATGAATGTGCATTTTATTACAAAAATTGCATGAAATAGTGTTTTGTTTATTCCTGCTCTAAGTTTTTTTTTTTACAATTTATATTCCCTGGGACAATTGCTTATATTTAATGGAAATTATAATTTTGATTTAGCTAAATATGTTGGTTTTTTCCTGATGAATAATTTTTGAAAAAAAATATAAAATCCTACACCTTGTTGTAATAACCACCCTTAGACTTACAGACTTAAAATTGAGGCATGTGTCTAAATAATGGGTTTCAGAACATACTTACTTCAACTTCTTTTTCAGTAAGTGGAGGGGAGCTAGAAATAAAAGCAAAGCGAAAACAAACAAACATCACAATTTAATTAGTTTTGTTTGTAAAAACAAAGCTATTGTAATATTTGTTGAAATAGAAAAAGAAAAGACAGTGTCCCCTTAAGTATTTTATGGTTTCTTTTGGTGAAACCAGTATTTAATTGAATTGTACTTGTTATGGCTAAAGCCCGTGTGGTTTTTTTTTAGAAGCAACAGCACAGTATCACCTGAGTATCACCACTGGCATAAGGTGGAAAGAAGAAATTCCTGAGCCATGATAGCTATTAAGCAATCTGTTGATAAATTCCTACTTGCACAGCCCAGCACAGGGAATTTGCAAGTAAGTCCTTAACTGTGTTTGCAAAATAAACTCCACTTCCCTAGAAAACTGTCACCTGCAGAATAACTGCAGAATTCCTACATGCCCAAATTTTACCATTGGAAAGCATTATCTGACCTGATGATTTTTTTCTGGGGGAAAGAAATATTAACATTTTCAACATGAATTTATATCTTCAGTAGCAATCCTGAAAACCAGGAGTGGACAGATTGGTGAAAAAAAATCTGCATTAAAAGGTACTTGTAGCATGCAAGGTTTCTGACTTTATGTAGAACTTAGAAACCAATTTTAGAAATTGGCCAGTTACTGCAAGATGGTACTTTCTCCAAAATTTTTTCAGAAAATCTGTGTTGCACATTTTAAGATGCGGTGGTTTCTCTACTTACAGGGATCCCCTATGAATGGAACTCCATAAAGGGAGTTCACTGGAAGTTACTAGTGTGCCTTTCCCCGGATGATGTTTTTCTACTTATAATGAGCTTTTACCTTCCTGGAAGTGATTTGTGCACTCGTAGTTTTCGCAGCAATACATCAGGAATGCTGGGCATGACATCAGAGCTATTCTTTGTCTCTTCCTCTTCAGTGGGGGAAGGGAGAGGCGAAGGGCCTAAAGACATTTTCAGATAAAAAAAACTTAGGTTATTTGTAGAAATGTCATACATTAACTAGTAATAGTCAGCATTTCAGAGCCAAATAGGACCTTTTAGCCTAACTGTGTCCTTTTTGAACTCATGGCTTTTTAAACTCATGAGGCTTTCACCCCAAATCCAGTGGAAGTAGAAGTGAGTAACAAGAAAAGGTCCATCCCTTTGTGCAGAACGTTACTTCCTTTATTGCATATGGGGATACATCACTCATCTCTCCTTTACTGCGAAAGTAAAGACTCCCTGTCTTTCTTTTGAGCAGTGACAACAAAAGTAATCACTACAATAGTCAGCCTTTATGTAGAAAGACTGAAGTAATATGCACTCTAACAGCCTCCAACACGCTGAAAAAAATTATTACTGTATTAGTATTTTTCCTAGAATTCAAACTGAACCCAAATTCTTTAATGAAACATCTAAACTAACATTTTTCATTTGTGCTTTACAAGCACAGTTCCATAATTTCTGGAATATTTTTGCTTAGATTTTGTAATAAAATACTATCATTTTTTAAGGCTTCAAATGTTATCTGTCAAGATGAGGTCTAGTGCAATGCACTATACTACAGATTTTGTGCATCATTTATGGTGATGAATCTACATGTATTTGTTTGCACGACATGTTCATTGAAAGAGGACGCAAAGGTTACAATTACATTTTCTATTTCACTTTGATAAGGACCAAGATATGGCTCAAACTTTTTTTTTTTACTTCATGTTACTTAACATTTCCATTTTCATTTAATTTCACATATAATAGTCCCCTTATCTCACTCTTTCTTGCCAGAATTTAATTAAGGTCTCTCCTACAGGAAAGTCAGGTTCCCCAGTCTGAATTAGACTTGTGAAGATATCTTTGTACAGCTCTCACGTTCAGTTGGTGTAACAGAAAGATTCTTAGACTTGCAAAACATATAATACGAAAAAGCTCAGCTTTTTTTAAATGTGGAGAACATGAGAGACACCAAAGAATGGGAGATTATTTCTAGCTACATTTTAGTTCTATGCATTTTCTTTAGATTTAAAATTTCCTGTATTTACTTAAAAAGTCACGTGCGTCCCCGTAAAAAGCCAGCCTGACACCACAGTGTCTCCAGATCTAATATATCCTACTTATCTAAACTTCTGTAGATGCAAAGCTGTGCTTATTGTTATGATCACAATAACTTGTCATTGATAGCAAAACATGACGGAGCCAGTATATGTGATTCATAACAGTAATAACGAAGTATTTAGCTATTTCCTATTGTTTAAGAAAAATTACTACTCTAGTTAAAAAGCACAAAGTAGCTTTTATGACAATGTAAGGAAGCAAGTTTCCCTAACAAATGAACTAAGGATTTGACCCCTCACTTGTTTTGCCTGCTGAGGACAAGGAGCTGACCCTTAATGTTCTGACTATCATTTAGATAAGTTACTAGACTATAAAAAGCTTTTGATGCTCATGAGAGCTTGGTTGAAAAGCTGGATAAAATAATGCTTCGCTCTTCATAATGTTTTCCTCCAAAGTTTCAGATCTGCCAAAATTATGTAACAGGCTGGTAAAATGGCAACTATTTTACACTTGCAAACAGACCCTGATAAATAATTTCTGACAAATGCTGTATTAGCAGAGTGACAGGAATAGTATTGCTGTATCTAAGAATCCAAAGATATAATCGCTAAATACAGAAAGAGGACAAGAAGTCTCTTTTAATCTTGTTTCCTTCAGGCTGAAAATGAGTCTGTTTCCAGAGATAACATGAAATGTAGTATCTCATCCACCTCCCTGTCTAACAGAAATTTTAAGGTCTTATGAAACAGTCCCAAAACAAATCTATGAATTAGTAAAATGATCAGTATTAGAAAAAATGGAAATTGTCTTTGGATCAAACCTTAAGACAATCGGTTTTAGCTCCTTTCATATTAACTATCTCCATTTCAGTTAATGTGGCCTGAAAAACACTGAAAAAGTTCTGACATAACTATTTCTAAACAAATACCAAGTCTTGGTTTAAATATTTTTGATTGATCACTCAGAACTACTGTTGCTTGTTTCTTCCAGTTATTGAATTGTCCTCAGGGTAATATATTTGCTCTTTATTTCTGTTCTGGATCTTTTTAGATGGAGCCTACAGGCATCAAATCTCATTTGCTTGTGTAAGATTGGAAAAAAAATAATTGGTGGCATATTTCTGTTTCCTCATTCATGTTGAGTTTTAAGTCTTTTCTTTACTAAAAATTATACAAATTTAGCTAACTCCTCACCCTCCTCAACCCCCTCCCCTTATTGCAAGGCACATTTTTCCAATTCTTCAATCACATTTATGTCTCTTCTCTGGCCTTACTCTTACCTATACACATTGACCACTAGAGCTGTTGACCAGAACATTCCATTTCAATATTTGCCACATATATACTAAAATAAAAAGGCAGGAACAGAGCATTCCATCTCTTCTTTATACTTTCAAGGATCAAATTCACCCTTATGGCCACAGTATCTTGCAGAGGTCACATCCATTCAATCCATCGCTATTGAAACTTATTTTCGGAAAGTCACTGCAACTTGATACAGTCCTCCATCTATGAAGTACAAGCCAGACTCTGTTCCAGGTATGCATCTTTTCATTTGGTTGTAGTAATACCTACAGCATCTTCTTGGCTCAGATCATCAAGAAATTCAGGTACTTTCATTACTAGTCTGTCTTATTCATCATTTACTATCCTCTTCCATGACTGCTTCATTACAACTACTACTGCAATTGAAGAAAAAAATTCCCCCCCCATCCCCTGCCACCCCATATTAGCAAATCATTAAAATCGGTGTATGATGAACAAACACTCCATTCAGCTTTTACAATACTGCACCTTTTTCCTGTTCAGCTGCTTCACTAAGTTCAGGAAGTTTAAGTCCAACTAAATTTTGATTTCTCATCAAAATATGCTCCTGTTAAGAAAAGAATGATAACATTTCTAAGTAACTTAACCAGAAATCTCAGTTTAAGTGATCCTGCCATGTGAACACTAAATAATTTACTTTAGTTAATAAACATAATGGAGATGCACTAAATTATAGTCAGATGCTACATTCCATGGATACGTGTACATTCACACACATACACACTCTGAAATATTACATATTTCAAATTTCATATATGCATTATTAAGAAAAATTCCTGGTCACACAAAAAGATTTGCCACATGTGCTTCTTATTAATGTAGTTTTAATTTAATTTTAATTAATTTGAGTTTGGAGTACATGACAGTTTAAGTAAATGAGAGCAAAAAAAAGCTTTAGGTTTAATTCATACCAATCATTTTTACCAATCATTTAGACAATTATTTAACAACAGATTAGTTTATAGATTTTGCAGTTCAAGTCTTTCCTTGAAGAAGATGATGCATTTGCACCATGTTAGAATTAGGAACTGTAAGTCTGGCCACCCTTCAATTGCCCTTGCTCTCTGGAAACTTAAACATTTTCTGAGAATAAGTTAAAAATTATACCTCAACAATTTCCTGTCCCCTGAGATCTTTCAAATATTCTGTTATTGCAAAGATTAGTATTCTTGAGTTACAGGCCTATTGCAGTTAGAAGGGAGAATACCAACCGGTACACAGCACAGAAAAGCTCAGCTGAACAAAGTAAAAGGGATTTTTAATTCCAAAGAAAGTTTACAAATATATGTGATATGTAGAGGCTTGTAAGCCTCACAGCCCACTCACAGAGAAAGCAGTTAGTCAGTCAATACAGTGTTAGAGCCTGTGGATTTGAGTACAATTCCAAAGGAGCAGAGAAAGCACACCACAGCGAAGCAAAGGAAGTAAAAGAGTGACCATTTTAAAGGGAATGTTCTTACGTCCTGGGGAAGGAAAGACTCTCCAGATCTAAAATTCTCTTTAGAAATCAAACTAGATTACTTCAGTTCCAAGTACATTTTACAAATGACACCATTGTTAATGAACTGCTTCCTGTTTATAGGTCATGTAAGCGATGCAAAAATGAGACATACTGTGATTTAGACTCACCTTTCTGTCACAGTGAAAGTAGTTACTACTTACTTGATGCCAGTATTACAATTTTTTTCTGGGGACGAAAACCTGCATGTGCAAGAGCATATGCACGCGCACGTGCGCCTATCGTATGGAAGATACCACAGTGCACTGGGTGCATATTTGAAGAGAACTAAGAAACAGAAAAATTCCATGGAATGATACAATTCTGCATGAATTCTGCTGAAGCTGTTTCCCTTTGTATTGCTGTACATTTCTTGCAATGATGAAATAATACTAAGCCAGCTGAAAGTTCAGTAAGACATGAAAATAAATTTATAGCAAGACATAACAGTTCATTAGGACTTACCTCTCTGAGCTTTGTCAGTTTCTGCATTCGAACTGGTTGAACTTGGATTTGAAGGTCTTTGAATGCTTTTAATTGATTGCTGGATTTATTACCAACAACAATGCTTTTATCTTCCTCAGATGGCAATTTTAAAGGTGTTTTATCTTTCTGTCCAGGCTCCAAGCTATCCCATGATACAGCCCGTAGTAGAGGAGGACGCAGTCCACACAGTTTAAATTCTGGTTTACATGAAACTTTATGGTCTCTCATTTCTGGAACAGGAATTTTTAGCTTTGAGTCTATATTTCCTATTCCTGGTCCCTGTAGATGGGTTCTTAAAGAAACATCATTTTCTTTTGCTTTCTTGAGGAATGATTTTCCAAGTTCATTTTCACAAACATTCGTAGAAGCATTAAGAGACATTCTGCCACCATCACCACCTGAAGGGGAGCATTTAGGTAAAGTATCCATATGTTTGCGTGGATCAAAGTTTTCTTTTTGTTCTGAAAGCTTCTCTTTGGAGTTTTCAAAACCAGCAGAACGAGGAACCAACCTTCCCTGAGAAATCTTTCTTTGCTCATTCTGCTGTCGATCAATTAGTCCTTTTGCAGCATTCTGAAAGTAGAGGGACACACATAAACTAGACAAACAAGTGCAGATTTCTCTTATTTTCCTGCCTAAGGACAGATTTGCACTGTAAAAAGTCATTTCCTTTTCAGTGACATGTGTTTGTAAACATGCGCTGTTGATGAGAAAAAGAATTCTTAAAAGGCACTTGTAAGAACATTGAATTGGGAATCTCTTACCTGAACTTCTGAGATAACCCTCTCTCATTCCAGATTCCATTACAGCAGTCTTCATATAGCCAAGTTTCTGATCATCTTCACGTAAGGTTTGTCTGAGTACATGCCTTTAACCCTGTACCTTATAGCACCATTACTTTTCTTTGATTGTTTTCTCTTAGTTCCTCATCTCCCAAGGGAAAAAGCATGGACTTGTACAGTAAGTTAAAGAACATACTGTGATTTCTCTCTTCTTTCTTTGTGTGCAGTACCATAGATAATAATATGGCTGCAACTTCTACAGGGCAACTGGCAAAAGACCATTTGCCAATACCTTGGCTACTTTGGTACAGAATCTGTGTTTTATCTGAGGGCACCTGTGACAACAATTTAAGGTAACCAGCATGCAGTCTAGCTGTGGGCTTTACCTTACACACATCTCCATTGCTACTCCTCTCTCTCACAGTTACTGCTCCAAAATTCTGCTACCATACTGGTTTTTGTAAGTATTGTCTAATCCACTCACACAAAAATCTCTTTAAAGGACCATCTGTTATTACCTAAAACAAATTAGGAAGCATTCATACAAACTGCTCCACACAACTATTGGAACACGTGTGTGGAACACGACTTACAGTAACCTCTTCCACGGAACCAAAGGTGTTTGGAAGAGGATGTCTGTCTAAAACACCAGCATATTGCAGAGTGGCTATACTGGATATTTTTACTTTACTTATAAAGATATTTAATATATTGATGTTAATTAAGCTGGAGCAGAGTGCACAATAGGATGTAAAGTCTAGCTGTAAACCCACTGTGCTCCACTATACTTGCAGGTGCTTCACAATTTCTTAAAGCAGCAACAATTTTCTTTTCACTCGTGAACAATCTTTTAGCTTTTTCAGTCATATGTGTGCTAACACAGACAGACAGATCTTGTTCAACATAATGCAAAACACTTACCTCTGTAGTTTGCTTGTCATCCTCTTTCACAGTTCTGTTATTCTAGCAAGAAAAGGAAGAAAAATGTTGTTACACAAGGTTATCTTTCACATCTGTTCTGCAAATGTGAGATATAGATATTAATAGATGAACTTTGAATTTCATAATGTTTACACTTCTTGTCACACTTATTTATGAAGTAATTTTAGGGATTAGTTTTTTCCATAGATAAGGATTATATTGGATCTTTTTCCATTGTCTACATTTAACAGATTTCTATGATACTTCAGCCCTTGTTACCCTATGGATTTTTGTCTTCAGAGTAAACATTTATTAGTCTCTCATTCTGCAGAAAAAAAACACATTGATAATCCATAATAGTCCAATATCCATATAAAATGGTATTCGAAACATCGTATTTTCCTCAGGGGCCAACAGGACGACATAGTGTAATGCAGCATCGGAGTAATAACCAGGTTGCCGTGCAGACCATTCAGCTCTTTCTTACCTGCCCTGGAGATAGTGACTCGACACTAGTGGCTGTGCATGCATCAGACCCTAGAAAGACACACACGTAATTAGGGCATATCCTGATGCTTTGGATCAAAATTTTTACTACTACAGCATTAACAAACACATACATGCACAGTTCCACGTAACATATTAAGGACAAAATTTAACTCTGGAAAATAGCATTTAAAAGGGAAAAAAGAAAATCTAAAACATTGTAAGTGAAAGATCATTAAAGCTTTTCAAAACTCCATTATTGAAAAGAATAAAAAAATACAACATGTAACCTAGAAGCACGACAAGAATGAAACACGTAATATAAAAAAAAAAAAAAAGTAAAAATACATATTGTGAGCATTCATAAGTTTTGTCATATTCAGGATGGGATGCTTGAATCTACAGATTTTGACTTCTCCTCGAGAAATATGAAAAAATACATTTTGCTGAGGTTTTGTAAGTTAAAACTTGAGCCTGCATAGATCATTTTACCTGATGGAACTGGAAGAGTGAGAGAGTTGCTCCGAGATGCTACTGGTGAAACTTTAGGACTAAGTGTAGGGGAAACTGCTTCATTAAAACAAAGACAAAAACAAACAAAAGGTAATTTTACTCTCCAGGCTTGTAGCTTCTGAATTATTAAAATTTAGATAAGATTAAAACACGAATCTCATAGTTAGTTATCAGTCGTGTGTTTGTCCAGAACCTGACAGGTCATTATAATTGTCGAGTGGTACTTGGCAATTAGGAACTTAAGAGTAGGTTTTATCATATACCTGACAAATGAATACAATTCTATTGATAAGAATCCTTATTTTTCTTAGTTTTCTGATACTGTAAACACTGCAGAGAAATAGACACACAGGAGAAGGAGTCACAAAGACTAGGAAAAAAAAAAAAGGAAAATAAAATTTTTAAAGTATAGTTGCTGTTTTTTTTTTTTCTTCCAGAAAGTGTAAAGCTGATTTGAAGTTAGAACTTTGTTTTGAATTGACATTCCAAAGTTAAATGAAGGTCACTTCTGTTTTTTATGGAATCGTGAGGAGAGGCAGAGGGATTCTGACCTTCAGATTAATGAAATGTATGTGTATAGTAGCAATGTATGCATTACATTGGATGATTATTTGTTCCTTCGCAGATCTTTGAAGTAGAACATAAAATCTCATTTTCAGAATCTGCAGGTACCTGTGGGTGACTCTGGAAGGCTGCTTCTTGACTTTCTGCCTCTGCGCATTAGAAATCTCTCGCTCACTTTCTTTGCTTCTTCTAGTAATTCAAGGTTCTTCTTTTTGTCTTCCTCCGATATTTTGACATCTGGTAGCTGATCATTTACCAAATCAATCACATGGCCACTGTTGTCTGGGTAGAAAACATCAGAATTAGACTTGTATCTCCTATTCCTAGATATGCTGTGACATTTCAGAGAAACAAGTACAAAACATATCTATACATTTAGATGTGAGTCTGTGTTTAACAAACATTCGTGTCTGCTCATTTCTCATGTTGCTACATTCTCAAGTTCAGAGGAAGTCCTCAAAACCACAGGTAACCCCCTAAAATTAAGTCACTATGATCAAAGATGCTCTGATATATGAAACTGGCTTTTCCAGCTGTTTCCTCAATACAGTTTTTCTAATTTATCAGTAAGTGGCACTAGATCCATCTCAACTAGGAGCCATGGCATTTCTGTCACAGACTCAGTTTTTCTATGGATGTTTTATGTCCAGTTTTTCAAGGCTAAGGTCCCACAAATTCACCCGGCAAAGATTTATGCACACTATTTTTAACATAGAGGTGATGCCATCAAACAATCTATAACGTGCAGAGTTTGGAAGTATAAATATTTTATTCTATGCAGATAGAAGAGCTTTTCCCACAACCGCAGAAGCAACAGTAAAGCCACACCTGGCAAAGCTGCAGGCAGAAACAGTCAAAGAGCTAAAGCCTGGAAATTATAAAGCTGGTTCAAAAAGCAAATCAATCTCTACCATGTGGTGGACCTGCAAGAATTTTCCAAAGGAAGTGCAGAATCCTATTAGAATAGCCAATGGTTAAAAGAAAGCATGCCTACTTTTGTTGATAAGTTAGGAGTGACCCAAGAGAATGCATGGACCACGAAAAGTGAAAGCCACTGCCTTGCACTTAGACTTTTAGATTAACACATTGTTTTCTAAACAACTTTTAATTAGTTATAGAAAGAATCCATTAATCTCTGGCTTCCAAATTGGTCAAAAGCACTAAAGTTTGTGCACTAATTTTTACAATTCTCCAAGCTATGATTGAGCAAGTAGCCTGTTGTGGGAAAGGCCCTTTCTGTGTGAGTTGGTGTGAATGGCTTCTATAAGCATCTAGCCCTGGATCCATTTTTTAAATATATCTCATTGGTATTGAAAGGCTGTATTAGGTTTCCCCTAAAGCCTCTCCTTCTCCAGGCTAAATCAGGCCCGGTCCTTCAGCCTTCCCTCACAGGGCAAGTGTTTCTGCCCCTGGACCATCTCTACGGCTCTGAATATGGAGGGACAATCATTCTGTTGTGTAAGTCTGATTTCTGTAAGTATAGTTCCATAAATTTTTAGAAGTATTTGCTAAGGCTGCCAGGAATCCCTTCACTATTGGAAAATTCAGAAATGTTCCATGCACCTCCATGCCTGTGTTCAATATATTTGATGAAGAACAACTCCACACATCTGAGTTTCCTAATAAAAACACGTAAAGAGGACTTAATAGAATTTCAATTACTGAAAGCAATCTGAGTTGATAACATGGATTTTTTATTCTGAATATTTTGAATATCAGAGAGGTAGCAAGATTCTGATGTTTGCTGATGTTTTAGTAAGGGAAAAAAAAAAAGATAGAGATGCATCTGTTTGAAGATGTCTAAGCAGTAGGTTCCTTAGTGATAGTCGAAAGGCTGCTTCTCTTTGAAAGCCTCTGGAAGTATTGGAGTACTTACCTGATAAGCTTAGTTTTAAGTCTGTCACAAAACCAGTATTTATTTCTTTTTAGTATGCAATGATCACACAAGTCCATGATTTTACAGAAAACTGTTTTCATGCACAGCATGAAGCAGTAACAAATTAAGTTAATGGCTGGGAGAAAAATCACATTGTTGTAAAGATAAAAGTAATTTAAAAAATTTATTTCAAATTTCTGATTCCCCCTGGCCTGCATTTTGGTAGGAGTTTTCATAGTCTTACTCCTTCATCCTTTACATGGAGTAGTACAAACATTCTATCAACTCTGTTCAACTTTTATGTTACAGGAAATACATAAATGGAGCTAAGTAACAACAACTGATTTAACAGGATGAGCATTGAACTCCATTTGTGGTACTCAGAAATCTGCATCCACACCATTAGTCCCCTTAAAACAACAATTTACTCCACAGGGAGTTACCAGAAAACTAATAGAACTAACAATGTAAAAAGAAACTCATTAGAGAATTAAGAAATGAAGAAAACTTCCCCTGAATAGCTTATCTTCATTTAAAGTTTAATCTGACTATGATAGCCAAACTAAAGAACTTGAAGACTTAAAAGTTTGTTAGGCTCCTTGCTACAAAAAAACTCCAGGTGTTCAAAAGCAACAAAACCAGTATTACTGAGCAGTATTTTGCATAGAACAAGAATTTACTGCATGTGTATCTATCTCCAGCCTTCTAAAAATGTTAAGCTAGCACACTACCCTAACAACTTTATGAAACTAGCAATATGTGGGTTTCCCTGGATCTGTCTGCGTGCAGTCCATTTAGGATTAGAAACTCATGATCACAATTCGACAGGCCAGCAGTATTCCCCGTGCATGCATTACTGACAATATGTGCAGGGCAAAAGCTGTAGTCAGACTAGATTTAGGTCAATAATGTCACATTTTCTGGGAAACCATCCTAGCTTAAGCGAATAACCACTTCTTACCAACAGAAGTCAATGAACTTGTTGAATTCCTAGTGGCACGGTTAGAATGTCTTCTATGAGGACTGCGAGGCCTGGAGAGAAAAATGGACAAAAATTATGGGGGTTTGCCACAAAAAAAAGAAGTTCTACTTCTTTATAAAAATTCATAATTAAAAAGAAGGCATTTTCCTTTGATCAGAGGAAAGGTTTTACTGCAATTCCTCTAATCTCCAAGGAACTGGAAAATGGAGGAAGACTGCAGAAAAAAACAAGGAAAATTACAGAAACAGCTCTCACAAAGGAATTCTGACATCTGCTGATAACCTCATACAAGGTGAACTTTTGATTCCTTGGGAAAATTACGTTTCTTTAGTTCATTATCATGACTCACAGAAATATGGTATATTGCAAAAAAAATAATGAAAAAAATAGACTGTAAATTGTTACGGCTTTCTAAACTAAGTTTCAAGACTGAAATAATTTTGTATACTCCCACACTGACACACCCATATAGCGACACAGGAACTTTCTAGATTGAAAAACAGGTGAAAGTCTCATATGACTGCAGAAAATTAAATGCTGAGCCAGCAAACAATGCTGCTTTTAAAAGGCTGCATTATAATTCTGACTCTTACATAATCTTGACTTTTGGAGAAGTACACTATAAAAATACAAGCAAATTACAATACAGATTCAGGATTAATAGTTTCTGAGTAGTTTTTTTTCCCCATTTTTTAAAGTCTAATGGCAGGTCAATAGAATAAAAATCCCATATCATAAAGTATCTTTTATCAGAAGACTGAAAATAACCTTAATTCAACTAAAACTTGAAATTTTCTACTTCAAACAAACAGGATTATTATTTTCATTCAACAGCTTGCTTTCACATATACATAACCTCCAGGTAGTATTCTTGCCCTGTCTGCTTGAACAAGCCCATACACCTGCTTCACAGAATCACTGTATTGTAATATTCAGGTTAGATATTTAAGTTGTCCAGCTATCTAGCTTAGAAACGTTATCTACTTGAATTTTCAACTGATAAGTACTTTATTTCACAAGAACAGGAGTGTGATCCTATCCCAGTTTACAGGTGCTACAGAAGTTTATTTTGCAGCTTCACTGAAACAGTAAGGAGGACTGAACAGATACAAGAGAAGACGGGCAAGACGAGAACTGGAAAAGAAGCCTACACTTGTTGCATCTGGTTTTTAGATAGAAAAAACCACCACACATTTCCAACGTGTTCAGCTCAGGACCTTAAAGGAACTGAGCATATTTTAACTGGCTTTCTGAAAGATTTTTTAAGATGCTGGCTAATAATATGATGTTCTACTGTCTCAGAATATTATCTTATGAAATGAAGTTAGCCAGCAATGCCAGGCTACCAACATTTATTTTGAGGAAAGAAACAATATACAGTAACAGTAGCTTCACCAGCATTGCCTTAAGTTATATAAACCAGTATGTGGTTTAAGTCAATGCCAAGATAATATGCACAACTGGAAGGCAGGTTTATTCAGAAAGATATGTATAATATGCTAAACCCACCAAAGGAAGATAAGAAGCATTTCAGCCACTCATAAAACTGTAAAATAGTTGCAAAAGCTATTAGTGAAAACTGCGATCTATTTTTACAATTATAAACGTTCCTTGCAAATTTTCTGTCCTCACAAATGAGCCTTTTCGTACGAACTCTCATACATTGCAAGTCTGTCTTTTGCCAAAAGTCCTCCTGCTTCATAAAACACACTTTAGTACTGTAAGAGTCATGTAAACAGACAGCTTTAAAGGACAATATAGTTTGTGGCTGCATTTTCCTTGCAATAGACAAACCAGTTACAACAGATTGCAAATGTTATTGCTACAATGTCTATTTTTCAGCATGGTACTAAGAATGTTGTAGTAAGATGACAATACAGCTAGTTCTTTATTTCAAGAAGGGAACAGAAGCACAGGCTTTGTACATAAGAAGCATCTATTTGTCCGACTGCTGATCACACCTTGCGGAACTTTAGTATTTAAAAAATGGTAACTTTTAAGTCTTACAGGGATTAATTTCCTAACAGTCTACAAAGTTCTTAGCGGCTCAGGGAAAATATTTATATAATTAAAGGAAGCACTACTGTTGTACAGTAGTAGAACAGAATTAGGATTTAGCTACTGAATTGAAAAATGTCCATGGAGGGGAATACTTCAGGAAACACAAAAATGCTCAACTGTACATTTTTTGGTCTCAGTGGCTCATTGACTGGGTCTAAGTAAAGGTTAAAATATGGACAGAAGGACAGTGCTGAACATTGCCACACACAGAATTTGAGGAATAAAATTGTCAGTTATCCTTGTAGTAAGCACAGGACTGTACTGCACATAAACACACCACTGTGTGTCTACAAAAGGCTTTTTTTTTTTTTCAGGCAAAAGGATGGACTTCAAAAGTTACAAAATTTTAATTTCCATTTTTGTTTCAATTTCAAAGTATGCTAATTCTGAAATATAAGAAAGTTCATGCAAATTTAAAGTATACTGAGTCAAGTTGGCAGGCTTAGTATTAGATGAAAGTCTGGTAGCTTAGTATTATATGAAACTTAGTAGCATTCATATTCCTGTCCCCCCACCTTCCCTGCATCCAAAAAATCATCATTGAAATGCAAAGACAATATGATCAAATTGCAAATAGAGACACAACAATCATATTTTAATACAATATACATTTCAAAGCAATATTGTAGAAACACAGCTTCTGGAATTGCTATACAATTTATGCATAGATTGGTAATATATTATGTAGTACCTGTTAACCAGATTTTTATCAATTTCTCCATCTGACGTAACAGCATTCTCTGGAAGAACAATAGAAGGTGTACTGCATGTTGTCCCTTCAACAGTAGTGTCCTGAATGATTTGTGACAAATATAAAAATGTAGTTAAACAGTCTTTTTAGCTAAAAGAGAAAATGACTGAACTAAATGAGAACTAGCTCATAGTTTAGAAAACAAATGTGAATTAGAGGTCTGTATTTAGATTGCGAAAAAGAGATGACAGAGACATGGAATATCTGCTTTCTTTACAAATTTTTAATGCATACAAGCTATATTCAATAAGCATCAAATGAATTAGAACTATAAAAAAAATATGGGCATATAAACCCAGAGCATGCCATCCCTCTACTGAAGTACAATACTTTGGGAACTTATGAGCTGAATACATGGGCAAAAAGCAGCCATGTATAACAGGGCAAGATTAGGCACGCAAACCACACAAGTAGTTTATTTAGTTATTTGGAGTTTAAATTCTTATTAAAACTGCATCTCAAAGTTTCTTAAGAAAATTTGACTTCCATTGGATTAAATAATAGAGTAGAATATTTTCGCTCAGAAGGGACCTACAACCATCGTGTAGTCCATCATGTAGTCCGACTGCCTGATGACTTCAGGGCTGACCAAAAGTTAAAGCGCATCATTAAGGGCATTGTCTAAACGCTTCTCAATCACTGACAGGCCTGGGGCATCCTCCACTTCTTTACAAAATGATGTTTTTGAATTTTTCTCAAAGAGCACGTTGGCCATCCGTGGCGCAAAGCCCAGTACGCTCAACTGTTATAAACATCATTTTGCTTTTGCTGAAATAGCATTTGCTGTCAGTTTTGCTTACTCCTTTTAAGACTATTTACTTGCTAGAGGTTGACACAAGTGTAATGAATTCAGAAAAACATTTAATTTTAGTAATATTCATTAAATAAGCAGGTAATAAAAAGCTGTTATAGAAGCACTAATTTAGGTGTTTACAGAATGAAGCACGTAATAGCTCACAGTTTAACAATTCAACACTTTAGAACAGAGAAAATGAAATTATTTCAATTATTTGAAACTAAGGCCGTCAAAGAATCATCTACTGTCATGTGGAGAAATTAGCGTTGTCATAAGGTTTGTAACAATAAACAAGTATCCAAGACTATACATTGAAACGGAATTATGTACGTCCAGAAATCTAACAGTTACATGACTGCTAATATCTACCAGACACAATAAATCTCCTTTCAATATCTCTCCCAGTGGTGCATTTTATTCTTGTTGAAATACTGTATTTTCTGATCAAAAGAACTCTAGAAGCATTTGGAAAATGATATAACATTAAAGCACACAGTATAACCCTTCTGTCTCTCAAAGGCAAGAAAATATGCTTTGGACATCTGATTTAGGATTCCTGATTCTGCTGTAAATAGCTTTTTTTTTTTTTCTTAATAAAATAAATATATTCCATGCAGCTCCAGGCTTCTACACTTGTAATTCTCGTATGACGTTCCTGGGCAAGTTCACACTGTCAGTCACAGTAGAGCAGGATAGGAAATACACCAAGAAAATAACTTGAAGATATAAGTTTAAAACAAAATATCTTTGCAATACTGGAAAGATCAGAAGGTAAATGCAGGATATATTATGTGATTCAAGCATACGACTGACATTGTACGATAATAGTTTGAAAGCGATTTTTAGTAGTATTCTTGAAAATGTTGCGAACAATGTATTTTGGCCAACAGTCAACAACAAAAACTCAGGTGACTGCTCTGCTCGTGGGGCGAGGTAGCTGAGTAAACATGCACATTGTTTATACTACTCTCATGACTATCAAAGAGCAAAAGCTTTTGAATGACGTAACATCTGCCTTAATGGCACTGAGATCCATTTTAGGACTCTCAAAACAGCTTATTAAAAATAAAAAAAAAGCAAAGGAAGAAACAAAAGGCTGTAGTCTAGGCTAGTTCAGGTCAGGTAGAATATATTAATCTTGGTCAGCAGCTTAGCAGTTTGCCTTCTATGAAGAAGTAAACTCCTGTCCTCTATTGTCCAGCCCTGTAGCACATTTGTATAGGAGAGGGGCAGGAAGAGCTAGAGCATGAAGCTGTTTCAAGGGCCAGTTGTTTTTTATCAAAAGAAATCTTTATACTCTGCATAGTACTCAGGCTGCTATATGCAGATCTTGGAAGAGAAGCTCTAACAGGAAGCTTAAACTGCCTCACAGTTCTACATCTGCACAAAGATGATACAAAAGTTTTCCAACATCCTCCCACTGCCTGCCTGTAACTGACCTCTCAGTGTTACAGCCTCCAGCCAAGTCTGCTCTTCAGCTCTTCCCAACAGCTGCCTCATCTCCTAGTATTCGGCGACTGCCTGCTCCGAGATGCTCAGGGATACTCAGGGTGGATTGGATCTGCAGACATTCTGGCTATTTAAGCTCTACCAGGCCCTTCACTAAGCATATAGAATATGCATTTTTTTAAAAGTTTTATAGTCCAGCCCAATTTGGATGGATTTGAAAAGAAATGGGGGGAAAAAAATGATATATAGATATAGACATAGACATAGACACAGAGATCTGCTAAATGAGCTACCCTGCCAGGACAATCAGATGATAAAGCTTTACTGTATACCCCCTGAATTTTTAAAGGATTGGGAAAAAAAAAATTAGTCCTCTGCCACCTGGCCATAATCTTAGAAATCAATTAAAGGTCTGAATTGAATTTCAGAACAAACATGGCCTGAAAAAGAGACTTATGTGTAAGGCCTCAAAAAGTTACACATCTCAGAGATGCGATGGGGTTTTAAATATGCTTAATTTTAGATGTTTAAGAAGTGAAGTGCTGAGTTTAGTTTATCAAGTGAGGTAATGAAATTCAGTTGTAACTGTACCTAGTTGAAACAGACAGGAGAACAAAGTAAACATGGGACATCTTCAGAACGAAACAGATAAGATGCAGTGATATAAGTACAATACGAATTTAAAAAGGAATAATAATAATAATAAAAAAAGAAATGCATAAGCTTGATGGAATAATCAGTGTATAAGAAACATTACAAACATCTGAGAGAGAGACTTTTCCTCAGCAGTTAGAAAAGACAGTAAAATAACACTCAGGATACAAAGAGAGGAGAAATCTGGAATTAGGAACAGCAACTTTTAATTTAAGAAGGAAAGATGGCAGCTCACAACCAATCCTGCAAGTGTAGGGGGAATTTATAGGCCATTAAAAATCTTAACATAACTGGTAAGGATCTAATTTTCTTTGCTGCAGGTATGCATTACACATATAGATATAACATTTTTAATACTAAAAATTTGAGGTTGGTTTTTAAAGGTATCAGTGAAAGCATATTATAATATTATATGATGATATATGAAGTAAATTTAATTGAATGAAAATATGAAAATGACTAAAAATTACAGTTGGCTATGAAGTTCTACGATTTATTGTGGGAGAAAATTTTGCATAAAACACTTCTAAAATGTTTAATACTATAACAAGACAGCACAAAACCTAAGAGTTCAACTACATACTCTTAATTCAGACAATGTTTCAAACAAAGGGCTAAAGTTCTTTGAATGAGGCTAACTGCCATCATACCTGTTAATGGGAATTTCACATTTACTTCCTTCAGGACCACAGAGCTAACGAATACTTTGATGAATGTTGTTTAGTCAGAATGGTGAACCTAGGCTGCTGTAAGAAATACTGAAATGGAAAACCGTATTTGTTTTCTTAAAATGAATTTGAGAAATATAACCCAGGTCTTCCCATCACGTAAAAAACACTTGAAGTAAGCAAGAAAGTATATGTGATGTAAGGTTCATTTTCTTTTCGTCAGAACTGTTTTATGAGTGTGTGAGCATTTGTGCATGCAGGGAGAAGGTGGGGAAGCACCTCCTGAAACAGAATGAGGAAGTTGTTAGACACCAGACAGCGCTTGAGATAAAATGAGATTCCAGCCTTAGAAAGTTTTGTTCAATGGCAGAAAACTATTCAAGTCGATGCCCTCTCCTTGCTTCCAAGTTCTTATCTCACAATGATAAGGCATTTTACTTTTTACAAAGTCATGCTGTAGAACTCTGACTGCAGCAAGACCCAAGAGTGATTACAGGTATGAACAAGATCAAATTCTCCCATTGGCTCGTTGCAATTCTTAAGTAGCTCATGAGCAGTGTGTTGGTTAAAATTCTTCCACTGTTACGTTCTGCCTATAAATAACAACCTATCTAAAATGAAATATTTTGCACAGTTAACTGATTCATGAACTATTATATTACCATAGTTCATTTAAGACCTACTTCTAAAAAATCTGTATAAGATATTTTAAAAGTATTTGTAATTTTTTTTTAATTTGTTTTTTTTTAGATTAGGTGGTTGGAGTTCTTCATTTCTCCCATTTGACAAGCACACTCAGGATTAGATTCCTTGATGTCTGCTAGCTTTTCACATCTTTTTCTCTTTGGGCATGTTTTGCCCACATGCCTTTTGTACTAAAATACTCTTCACATGAGTGAGTTAAAAAATAAATCTTCTTGACTAATATATGATCACAGCTAATAGTCTGATGAACTTGCATCCATCTGGGGTGTTTATCTTAAGCCAGGAAACTAATACTCAGCACACTGTGCAATTTAGATGGAATGCATGACAAATCAGTGTAGGGCTCCATGCTGACAATATTTTCCAACAATGTTAAAGTAGCGGATGTTTTCACCTAAAGTGTGGAATACAGTGTCCTCAAATCCAACGACAGTGATACATTTTTAACTGAGGATGTGCCAGATTATAAATCCTTTCTTTCTTTACACCAGTTTGCCTAAAACAGGATGATCTGAATAATCTGTGGTTTTGTAATAACAGTAAGGTTCTTTATTTCAGCTATGCTAACAATTGAAAAAAATTCCCACTTTATTAAAACATAAAATTACTTTTTTTATCTGTGCTATAAATTATTCAAAATAATCAATTTCTTACTGATTTTTTTTTTTTTACATTTATCTGCAAATAAAAACGTGTAAAAACATGTAGATGCTGCAAATTTGCATAGCAATGTGATGAATATATCTGGGAAGCACCCACCTCTCTCTGGATAGTTCCAGTACATGTTCAGCTACTGCTGTGGCAAATAAAGCACTGAGAAAGACTACAAACCAAAAAGCAGATTCCCATCTTCAAAACACATATTAATTGCATAACATCTTCTGTATCTGTAAAGGCAGCACTAGATGTTCCAAGACTACTGAGAAGTGCAAACCTAAAGTCTTTTCTCAAAGGTTAAACTTTTCTGTAATAACACCACAAAGGACATTTTTGGACAGTTTTGATATAAGTAGTTCAGAGCAGACAGAATATATAAGCCTCCCGATCAAATTGATAAACAAGTGCTTGAGCAACTTCAGTTCTCATTACCTAGTCTATAAAAATATTTGAAGAATTCAAAGATTATCAACTGAAAGATCATTCATAGCTGCATCAATTAATCAAAACACACTAATACATAGCAATTTTGTAAACTCCTAAACATACACAAATAGCTTTCAGCCTCAGGTTTCCAACAAGTGTCAGAAATCACCTTTGTAAGAGTGCTTACTTTGGCTGGAGGAGAACTGTTGTGTTGTGCCTCTTTTGATTGTCCCTTGTCTTCAGGTAAGGTTGGCATGGCGGACAGCGTGAAGCACGTGGAACTGCAATGTGGACTAACAGGACCATGCACTGCTGAGAGTATCTGTTTCAAGTTAGACTGAAGGCATAAGCGCTGAGAGGCCTTGTGATCTGCAGGCTGTGTTAGATGCCAAAAATACAAATCAAATCCATTTTAAAATCTATGCTCTAACACTGAGATCACTTACAATAACAAACAGTATTAAAGTTTAAAATTAAAAATGCTGTCTTATGTTTTGTTAACTAAAGCTTTTGAGGTCAAGTATAATTTAGTAAATGCATTCAAAATGGACAACCTTCTGTTCTTGTTGCTATTTACATCTCTTCCCTCCATTTTACAGATTTTTTTTTTTTTTAGTTACTATGACAGTTTTGGCTGTGACCGAACTACCCTCTCTAAAAATACTCTAAGGAGGAAACAGCATCCTGTATATCTCTAGTACGCCTTTTAGTAACTAAGTCCTAATACTACAGAATGTGATCTCAGACCTCAAAGAAGGGGTAAAACTGGAAACTCAGATGGTGGCACTCTTCCTTTGAGCAAGAGCAAGGCCCAGGTGAGTTGTGCAAAGGCTTGGTGTACATCTGCACAAGACAACACTGTGCAAGGCACTTTCAAAGCAAAATAGCAGTAATTCCCAATTAGAAAAGAAAATCACTGCCTATTAGCTGAGAAAATTCTTGTTATTAGTATCAACAGGAGCTACTGCCTTCAGAAGGTTATTATTAGCATTAAAGCTGAGAAATGCTAAGTACTAATGAGAAATGTTAAGTACTAATCCTTATAGCTACAGCGTATGCATTACAAGACTTACTATGACACCTACCGGCTCATTAAAGCATAGTCCTCATAAATAAATCACTCGACTGCTTCGTGGTGCCTACAGAAGACAGACGACAGAGTTAGCAGAAACAATCTGGTACACAGTTTCCAGTCTGGTAAGAGCTAACTATATTTCCTCTACAGTTAATTCACAGCTATGTATAGAATGGAGCTATACACACAAACAGTAACACAATAACTTCAATAATGTGCCAGGGTGATAAATATAAACAAGCATAGGTTCAGCCTCCAAAAGATGTTATCTTCTCCCAAACCCAAATTACTAATCTCATCTCAATTCTTTTACTCTTGTAGAAATGCAGATAGATGGAACCAAGTGGTTGAGACGAGGAGATGAAGTTCCTGAGCACTTAGCAGCATATTAAGACTAACCTTCCACAGCTCTCCCTTCCATTTCAGAAAAGGGTAAAGAAATATACACAGGAATATGTCAGTTTATTGAGGCTGACAATTAAAATTCTCAAAATACTTGTGTTGATACTGAAGTGGCCTCAGTAGTGACAAGTTCCCCACCTCAGCTTTCCCAGAAAAATTTCTGTGTTGTAAAAAACACAGAATGTGTGAAAGCTGCTTCTGTAATCCAAACTTAAGACCGACCCACGCTTTTATTAGATTTATTTCACATTATATTGGGAATTCCATTTTCTCTTTTACTAGAATAAGAGTACAAGGCCACCTAACAGGAAATATAATGCAGAACTAATAGACTGTAAAAATTATCTCTAGTGTGTTCAGAAGAAATAATTATTTTGTTGAAGTTCTTTGATAAAAACTGTGGGACATCATTACGAAGACCAAGATAAAGACTGTTTTTTTGAACAGTGAGCTTAATTCTTTTCAGAGCAGTATATGATGTAGGAACAGCATGTTTCAACCTTTTGTAGAAATTTTGAACCTGTTAGGGGTGAATATCTAGCTCTACTGCAGTAAGTAGAAGCTCATGTTTGTATCATGGTATTACCCACCTCTGTCTTAAAATAAGAGTAGAGGAAATTTTCTATGAATAAAAAGATTTAAAAATGTTTATTGAGGCAAAATAACTTTCACAGAGACATAGAATTATTGAGGCTGGAATAGACCTCTGAGATCATCAAGTCCCGCCTATGACCTAACACCACAACATCACCTAGACCATGGCACTAAGTGCCTAATATGATGGAAACCAGACATGTATGATTACATCTATTTTAATAAACCCACAGGGATTAGGCAGATAGCAGTAGCATTAAACATCTGTGTGTTTCAACAGTTAAGTATTTTTGTATCAAACAACAGTCACCAAGTATTAACACATGAAGATGAGACAGAACTGAGGTAATTAAAGAAAGTTCCATGGACTTGCTTTTCATCTCTGTAACACAATGCTGGCATCCTACGCAATTTCTGAGTTTGCAAGAACTCAAATTCAAACAAAAACAAAAAAGAGAAGATATAAATGTGGCTGTTTATCTTGTCCCTCAGTGTTTGCCTTAGGAATTTATAATTGTTCTGATAGGCTCAGCTCAGCAGAATGCCGGGCCTGAAAAATCAGCAAAGTTTCAAGTCATGGCCAAAGTGTATTTGCAGTCCTATGTGGAGTTGTATAAGCTATTGCATCAAAGTGGTTTATTCCTGATCTTAGCTGAGTTCCTAGTACATTCTAAACTTAAAAAAGTAATCCAAGTCATATTGAAACAAGAAAGAGCTATTAAGCACATCAAGTTTCAGTTCATTTTTCAGTTCTAAAATGCAAAAAAACTTTAAAAGAGGAAAAAAAAAAAAATCATCAGGCTTGTCTAAGAATAGAAAGGGACAAATCCCGAGCTGTGTTGTCTTAGAGATGCAGCACAGAAAGTACAGCCAAGAGAGAATGGAGGGTAGAAAGATGAATTTACATCACATTAACAACCCCCAGATTTGGAGTGGACTGAGTTCAGTCTGCCTGTGACACAGTTAGAACTTTATTCTGACTTCCTTACAGAGCTATCTTGCAAATAAGAAAAAGCTCCAAATCTTTGTGGTGCTGATAAGTAGGAAAATTTCTTCTTCTGACTTTCCATTTTTTCCTAATGTCTCTCCAGAAAACCCCAGTGCTGAGGACTGTACTGGAAAAGTGAAAACTTGCATATAATTCCTCACATTCTGAGGCTTCTTAAAACAAATGCAGCCTTTGCACACCTGGACTGAACTGCTGCAGTCCTCTAAGGTGCCAAAGTAAGGGCTTCTACTTATTGGTATTTCACAAACTATGTAAGGACATAGTTCAGTTCATAAGCTATATGATTTAGAACACCTGAATGATTATTTTTTTCAACCTAAAAGCTTATTTTTATCCTGTGCAGTGATCATAATATCAGTAGTACAGATCCTTCAAAGACTTTATACTGCTACTTTATACCAACCAGCACAAACATATCACAGAATCACAGAATATTAGGGGCTGGAAGGGACCTTGGAAGCTCATCGAGTCCAACGCCCCTGCCAGAGCAGGACCCTAGAGTAGATCACACAGGAACGCGTCCAGGCGGGTTTTAAATGTCTCCAGAGAAGGAGACTCCACAACCTCCCTGGGCAGCCTGCTCCAGGCTCCATCACCCTCACTGTGAAAATGTGTTTCCCTGTGTTTAAACGGAACCTCCTCTGCTCCAGTTTGCACTCATTGCGCCTTCTCCTGTCATTGGGTGCCACCGAGAAGAGCCTGGCTCTGCCCTCCAGACACTTGCCCTTTACATATTTATAAACATTNGAGTCTGCTCCACTGACCACAACTCTCTGGGCTCTGTCCTTCAGCCAGTTCCAAATCCATCTCACCACACAATTATCCAATCTGCACTTCTTAAGTTTGTCTGCGAGGATACCATGGGAGACAGTATCAAAAGCTTTGCTGAAGTCAAGATAGATCACATCCACTGCCCTCCCCTTATCTATCCGTCTAGTTGCGCTGTCATAAAAGGCTATTAGATTAGTCAAGTATGACTTTCCCTTGTTGAATCCACGTTGACTACTCATGATAAGCCTCCTTTCCTCAACATGCTTTGAGATGGCGCCAAGAACAAGCTGTTCCATCACCTTTCCAGGGATGGAGGTGAGGCTGACCGGCCTGTAGTTACCCAGGTCCTCCTTCTTGCCCTTTTTGAAGACTGGAATCACACTGGCCCTCCTCCAGTCCTCTGGCACCTATCCCGTCCTCCAGGACCTGTCAAAGACTACGGAGAGTGGCCTAGCAATGACAGCTGCCATCTCTCTCATCATCACATCTTGTAAATGCAATTGGGTATAACCAATGGAGCCACCATCTCGCTCCATGCTGTGAAAAGAGTTCTGTCATTTTCTGGATCAATTACTGCCTTCTGATACTAGTAAGAAAGGCACAGGTTTAGAAATGATGCAACTCTTAAGATAATAGTGAATAAATGTTCTTCCATCACTCCTGAAGTGACCTTATGCCTACTTGACTGGGCAATGAAAACAGGCTCAGTAAATGTCAGTGAGAGCCAAAACAATGCAACAGGGGGCTTCAGGAGAACACTGTAACAAGAATAAGAGAAGCTTACTGCATCTCACAAATGTAGAAATAAAAGAAAGAAATTTCCTTGGAAAACTTATTTCCCTGGAAGGTACATTTTTTGTTCTTCAGTAGAGCATTAGGGAGGAGTACAGCCTCGTAACCTACAGAAATTCATACCTCTATTTACAAAAACAGCTTTACTGTTCGGTCTTACTGAACCTTGAGCCAAAGTGCAGAGAGTATGACTGTCCTGCTTTAAGCCTGGTTCATTTGCCAGTCAAACAAGCCTTTGGAATCATGCTGCCATTAGTTCTGCCAGCCTTATGTCCTTTCCTCAAGCATAAATATGCTTCAGACAAAGAAGGGCATGATATGTTAACAATACATGCAATACGGTGAGATACCAACCAAAACAACTGTAATTATTGTCCCGGAAGATACTGAAAGGGTAGATAAATACATATACACTTAAAAAACAGGCAAGCTGCATAAGCATGTTAGCATCCTAGTCAATAAGACAATTTAAAGATTCTGTTATTTCTTTTGTCAGTCTGACCAACCCCTACTCCTATCCTATCAGCGGATGTCATGAGACTATTGTAACATTTTATCACAGTAAATAATCCTCCCAAAATCCCAGGCTTTTAGAAACTGCAAGAACTCCAAAATTACCATCTAAAATTAAATACTTGCGGAGATTAACTCATATGTCATGAGAAGAGTGAATGTGGGCTAAGATCTACAATCTTAGTCTGCACAAGCCTTTTGGACCAACAAAATGAGTTGAAAGAAAATAAAAGTTACCTATCCTATTCATTGGATTCTGCTTATTCCCACATTAAGATAAGAAAATGTAAAGAAAAATGTAAGGAAAAGAAAGAAAGAAGAGAGGATGGAGTGCTTTTTAACATTTTGGTCTGTTATTGTAAACTTACTGCTTAAAATAGTTAGGAAAAAAATGATCCCCTGAGCTCAAATTTGTAGTCAGATATAGATCAGTGAATGCAAGAACTTTCTTTTACCACTGAGCAGGCTTAGAGTACAGTCTCCAGGAAATGATGATCTGGGAGCTCTATTCCATAAAAGGGAAAAGTATTTAGAGGCCCTTGGCTTTCAGTGCATTCTCTCTGCAACTCATTTTACCATAGCAGAGAAAGCTGAGAAAAACCAGTTAACTTACCCTCTCTGAGTCACAGCCGAGTACCGTGTTAGCCAAGGCTCAGATAAAGGTGCTTTACTCCATTCTCCACCGAGAGCTCGGCAGTTGACCTCAGACGCTCTGTCACGTCACAACAAGGATATATAAAAAAAGCAGAAATAAACAGTTAAGAAAGCATTTTATTAATGTTTCTTGACCTCATACTGCCTGCGGTCAAGTCAAGCAACTCTCGTTTGTCAACAATGGAAGTTTCATTCTCACGAACACAGCTGAACTGCCAACTTCTGAGCTGCTTTTCAAAACCCTTTTCTTAGTTGTCCTGCAAAGTGATTGTAAACCACTACCATACTAGAAAGGTTTCTTTTTGCACTCCTTTTGTATAGCTGTAAAAGCATATGGAAGTCACGAAGCATTTTGAATTAGGTTTTGCAGCTCTTAAGTGTTTAAAAAATACTGAACTTATTCCATTCAAACCACGCATGAGGCAGGCTGTTTTTCTTATGTTTGTACCACAGAAGAAGTTTTCAAACACAAAGTATGGTTCTAGTATTTAAGACACACAAAGTTTGTTGGCATTAGCTACCAAAGATTTTTTAAAAGGCCGACACAACAAAACAAAACAAACAAAACCTATAAAAACAGATCCAGAATATCTCAATTAGAAACCTTTAATATTTTGCAGTAGGATGTCAAAATTTGTGTATAACAAACATTTACTGGAAAAAAAACCAACAAACAAACCACAACTAGAGCTGACTCATTTACATTCTTACTCTACATGACAAGAGATACTATGTGGAAATTGGAAGACCCTTTAGTCTGCAATATAGAAAAAAAGGTGACTGTTTCCTATTGCATCTAATTTTTATGACAAGAGGTTTCTCGTATTAAATACTTAAATTTGCAAGGTATTAAGATACTGCTTCAGTCAGTTTACCAAAACACAAAGTCATAGCTCCAGGACTAACATAAGGCATCTCTGTAATAATTGTAATGATCTGAGTTCTACTTGCATTAATATCCATGTAACTGTACAAGGTAAGATCTGGAAGACAAAGTAGTGTTTCTGTTCATAAGATACAGAAGAATACAACGGGGACATACAAAGTGTAAGCAACTACTATGTGAATTAAAAGCAACCGTCTTCATTCCAAGAAGTATTGGGCTTAATTCCTGAGCATGCTTTTTGTCAGTTAGAACTCTTTCAGGTTGCAACTTCAGAGACAAGGGATAAATGTGAATTTTTTTGTCACAAAAATATTTTCAAGGAGGAAACTAACAAAAGCTTAAGAAGAATACAGCAAATGCACCCCAGCTTCTAAAAAACTTCTGCTTCTCAAACTCAGTGGATATAATGTTTCTCAGGACTACAAGCTACCCATATAGGATTTGCTTTACAGGACAGCACGACAGGAAGGAAACTCCTTTTATGCTTCCTGTTTTCCTCATAGCTCAGGAAAACATAAAACTTGATGGTTTTCAATATTACTGAATGAGAGAAAAGAAAAATTAGGTCAGGCAGAAAGTAAAATGTTCATTTCGAAGCATGTCCAGCCTGATCTGGTTGGGAGTACTCAGGAGAATCTCTCTAGTAATGGCTAGTTATGACACTGCTGAGAGTGAAAATCAAAACATTTGGGGGTGAGAGGTGATGCTGGTCCATTACTAACAAGATCAACTCCTACAACAAAGGTTTGTTTTGGTTATGGATCTAAAATTTTATATCAGAGTTTAAAGAAATTATAACCAACTACCACAGAGTTTAATGGACACTGTTTTCTGGGAATTATGGACTTAACTTCAATAGGATCCATTCTGGTCTCAGCTTTAGGCCTTTCACTGATACATTAAGAGAAAAATCAGTTCAACCCTATGTCACTCACAATTAATTAGTTTAACACAGTTAATTGGAAATTTAAGACTTACTAAAACATCACAACTGTATCTGAAAATAGCAGTTTTTGCTGTGAAATACTATCACACTATCATTCGTTTCAGCAATAGTTACAATTTTTATTTTGTTAGCATTCAGTGTTTAGGTTTCCTTCTCTTGCAGCAAAGCAGTTGGAGGAGTGGCTTACAGTCTTCCTTTTTTTTTTTTTGCAAGAATTGCAGGCTGAACTTTATGCTGCAGCCAATCAGTAAATAACTGAAGAAAGCACACATTTTAGAAATATGTGTTGGCAGTATACTGCCAACTTTGTAGACTACTAGACAGATTTTTTTTTTTAAAAAACAACTTTTTCTTTTAAGGTAAGTATATTTTAGGCAACCTGGAAGTTTCCTGATTCCACTTTTTTTTGTAGGGATAATTAGGAGAAAATATTGCATGAATCAAATTCTTATATGTTACTCTGTTTTTGATGTAAAGTCTTTGTCTTCAGCTTTTGTTTCTACATAGCACTAAAAAAAATAAAGGAAATGAGGTTATAAGTAGCATTACTTCCCCATGAAAACAAATAATTTTAAGAATTGTATACAAGCTCACAAAAAACATATTCTGGTTCATTTGTAGCTTTTATTCATTCTGGGCTTTTCTTTCAATGTATCGGCTTAAGACAAAACTCTAAAAATGTACATTTACCTGGTGAAGTACGTGCCTAACACGGACCCAGCTCTTGTATGGAAAGGACAGCCAAAGGGAGTTATGGGAAAGGATAGATCTGCGAGGTTCTAGAGCAGAAGCTTCTCCCCAATCATGCCACTGCAAGAACCTTGCACTCCCCATGTCCTGTGCTGGAGACAACGGGACGGCTGTGGCAGGAGAACCAAAGGGAGACGGCACTTCTTCAGGGATTCCAGACCTGAAAGCTTTTACTCACCGGTTCCACCTCATTCAATGCCTTGCATCCAGCACGAACTACTGTTACATTAATTTAACTGACAGCTGTTTCCAGGGTCACTTTTAAGACACTCTCTCCAGAGCAGAGAACTAACATGGCCAAGGACTCTGTGCAAAGTACTTATATATACTTCTCAGCCAAAAGCAAGGAAGCTTCTTCAGAAAGTAGAAGAAATGGAAGTGAATATGAATTCATATGTTCAATCTTTCAAAACATAATAGTGAAAGCTACCTATATATTTCAGTGAGCTTACTAAAGGCTTATGCTCTAGTCCTTAGAGAAAAGTCTCCAACAGTTAAAGATTTAAAATTTTAATTACAATAGATCCTTTTCCTCCCATAAAATTGTCTTCCAAAGCCACACTACTAACCTTTGCTACACATGAAGAACAAAGTGCACAAGTATGCCAGATGCCAGACTAGGTCATGAAATAGTCGTAATTGCCTAACAAATCTTACCATCCAGAATTTTTTAGATATGCTTCTTGCATTTTAAATTTCAACAAAGTATTCCTAAACAATTTTTCTTTTATCATTTCAACAACCCCTTGTTTTGTGTAAAAAAACCAAAACACAACACAACAAAACAAACTCACCCCCCAAGAAAAATCCATGAACAAAAAACACCTCCACAATGTGAAAAAACCCACCGCTCTACAATTCGTAGGTAGTTGTTTCTTAAGTTCCCTTAAATTGCAAACAAAAATTCTACCTTGTCCTACTTCTTACTGACCTGATTTTTTTTTCCATCAGTGTGCTTTCAGCTAGAATGACAAGAAGAAGACAAGCAGCAGCAGAGTTCAACCAGATAGCCTCTAGGAAAACAGCTGGGCTGAACTTTGAGGTACTTAAACATATATTTATTTGGTGAAAAAGACAGTACATGTGATATTACGGAAAATTTAGGCCCTGGTCTATTTGGTATTATGCACAAGTTAGAGAATTCAGCCTGCAGTAGCAAATTTGATGAGCAGAAGACTGTTAAGAATTACAAGGCAGAGTTGACATGTTTCTTAACTTGTAGATTATTTTTGATAGACTTAAAGGAAATGCTGTTTAAAGGAAGAATGTGAATGTGGAGTGGGTGGGTATTTGGCATGGATAATAAGGATTTCTAAGTCTAAGGAACAGCACATAAGAAGGTGTGAAGATAAGAGTGGGAGAACTGCACATTAAGTGTCATTCAGGAGGATAGTTCAAAAGGGATCTAGAGCTAGGAAGTATCTGGAGAAAAATCTATTGTCTTACAACATAAAGGCAGTGACCTTAAAATAGAAGAAAATTCAAAAAAGTTAAACATTACAAGTGAGTAAAAAATGTTGTTCTCTTCCTCCTCCTGAACAGCTTACTATTTCAAAGAAACATGCAAAACTGTTCATCTTTATTCCATGGTCCTGAAAGTCCTGATAGACCTCTCTGAGGCAGGACCCATGCATTGATAAATTGTCCAATATAAATTGCTGATGATAGCCGTATGAAGAGTACCAAGGCAGATAATATTACCACCAAACAGGCTTTTGCCTAAATAAGCATCATGTACTTGGTAATGCAGAGTCATTTAGGTTTCTTTTTCTTCTACTCCTTCTCACAGATTTGGAGAAACCTAGATATGTTCCTACTGTCTGGACTGCATATATTATACATCATATTCTAGTTACACATTTATTTTTGTCTCTGATGTAGGCAGAGTGGAAGCTTGGGATGGTATTTTCTCAAACTGCCACTTGATTATATTCTTAGTTAAAGTAAAAAGAGAACAAATTTGCTTGTGAGGAAGGGAGACAGATTGGGGGTAAAAAAAAAATCATGTCCTTAGGTACAGATTCATTCTTAAGAAAAACTTTAAGGTTGCTAAATGAAGTAATACATTCAAATACAATGTTTATATATAAACATTCTATAAACTATTCTGTTTTCCAGTAATGCTGGATATGAACTTTATATAATTTGGAAAGAAATAATTACTGAAGGCCTAACTTGGAAATGTAATAAGTTGAAGGCAACTAAGGCAGAAAACTATTGCTTAGTAACCCAGGAGTACTGTTGTTAGTCAAGCAAAAAAAATTCCAAATGAAGAAATTAAACAAAATTCTTTCTTTCCCAGTTACAAAGGGTAATCCCAGAGGGCACACTTTATTGAAAAAAACAGCAATAAATAGCTTTCTCTGAGATACTAAAATGAAATTGTGGTCTTTCAAGAAAGGAGATTATACTCAGCTCTCCATCTTGCATAGACAAATGGCAAAGCAGCAAAACAAGTATTTGACTCTCATTTCATGCTTCCTGTAGAAAATCAGATTCACATTTGCTTACTTTAGTGGCACACGCACATGTTTTGCTTTGCATTGCAAAAATCAACACACCAAAAAGACCATGCATGTGTCCTCCTTTTTATGAGAAAAGAATTATGAATCCAAATCTACTGAGTTTAAAATATTGCTGTGCACCAGGAAAGGAATAACTATAACATCAACTTATTCAAATAATCAGCCTTTGTGTGGACTTTGACGGCTGACTGCTGATTTGACTACAGTTATAGGCTACTGTACGATGGCCAGACTGGAGGATCAATTCCCTGAATTCAGGAATTCTTCAGGTTGGAAGGTTATTTGGACCAATTTCCTCCTTGAAGTAGGATCAGCACTGAAGCAACTACACTAAGTTGCTTTGGACTTTGTGCAGTTGGAATCTGAAAACTTCCAAGGACAGAAATTCCAGATTTTCTGGTAGATCTGATCCAGTGTTTAATAACCCTCAGAGTAATCCTCCACCTCACTTACAGTCAGAATGTCCTCTGTTGTACTTTAGGATCACTGTCTTTTACTCTCCTACCACGCACCTCTGTGAAGTGTCTGAGTCCATCTTTTTAGTAACATCTTCTTAAGTATTGTAAAGACAGCTACTAGTTTCTTCTCCAGGCTAGGAAGTACCAGTTAATTCCCTCAGCATCGCCTCACAGGATAAGTGCCTCCTGACTACCATAGTGGCTCCTTCTGCATTTGCTCAAGTTTATCAACATTCTGGGGGCCCAAAATCAGACGAAGTAAGCCACATCTGGTTCCTACTCATCCTCCATAATGAATAAATGGATAGACCCTCAAGAAACTTCACTTGTAATGCCAGGTAACATGTAATGCCAGTAGTATGAACTACGTTATTTGTATCTATGCAGCTGCTTTTGCTGCTGATCTGGTTATTCAGTCATCTAGACTGTAATGTCCCAACTTGGATACAGGGATACTCTACATTAAATGATAAAAATTGTTGCTTTTCCTTTAAACAGTCCCAATTTTATTCCTAGATTAAACATTGATTCTGCAGGTCTAACTATCTGAAGAAGCAAACCCCAACATATATACTTCCTTCCTGCTAGCATATGATACAGAACTGTGAATAAGCAACAACATTTTGTAATGCCCACTTTAGGCTCTTTTGCTGCCAACAGACACAATTTGAAGTTCAGCAGCTACACTAATTTCTCTTATCAACATCTACCTTCAGAAACAGGTCACCATCATCATAATCATAAAAAAAGATTAATCATACAAAGGATGACTGTCCATTTCAATATTAACCAAAGCAGGGGGAAGTTTTCAATGTCTCATTCAGGTGTCATGTCAATGTACAACTGCTGCTGGAAGCCCTACTCTTGCTCAAAAGATCTATTAAAGCAATACAGGATTTTGCAAACATGCTTTACAGAAGGTCTTTGGCCTGTATTGCTGAATCATTTGCTGTTTTCTGTGATCTCTGTTATTCCTTGCTACGGAAAGTATGCCTCTGGAACCATATTAAAAATATGTTGAAGAGTACCTTTCAGGTGTAGGCACAGAGTATTATTTTCACACTATGAAGTTCTTATAGTAAACATTCCCTGAATGATTCGTTTTTTATTTAAATTTAACTTTTAAAAGGTTTGATGGGAAGAGGGAGTGTATTTACTGGACAGTTGAACATATGTACTATATCGAGTCAGACTTTCAGTAGTTTGAAGGAAGCTTGGTTTTTTGTACTGGGATTTAATATCTAGAGAGAGAAACACAACTCTATTACTGCTGAATTTAGCAACGAAATTCAACGTGCATTTTACTGGCCGTGTTAGCAATGGACTTGACGACTGTCCAATGAAGCACGTGCATTAGCTGAAACAGCAAAAAATTCCTCAAAGTTGTATTTCCTCTTCTGCTAAATGTGTTGATTGAGATAGTTACAAGTTTCAAGGTGAACTCAACAAAGACTATTTGATTTAATAATTGGAGTGCTGCAGAGGTATTCTGTCAGATAGGATGATGTAGTAATTAAGACTGAGGTAAATACTCCAAACTTCATGCATTATGTAGAAATAGTGTGCTAGCACCAAAACTGTTCTAATATGCCTGCTCATGACACGGCTGTTCTTATATTTTATACCATAAAATACTCACTTGCATTCTTTAGAAGGGTATTTCATAATGCAGCCACAGCACTGATCTAAGCCTCGGTCATAAAAAATGTCTGGTGAGTTTTGTGACAAGAACCCTTTTGCAAGCAGCCCACATTATGGCTTTCCATGCTTCGTTCAGATTTCCAGTCTGAATTGGTGCATGTTCCAAACTCCCAACGCAAAGGAGCCCTTGAAATAAAAAAGATCGAGGGCAGCTGAATTCTGACTGAAACTTGTAATGGTAATATGATGCACTGCTCTATTAAAACTAATCACACAGATGCTCCAATTGATTGTTTAAGGGTCTGCCAACTGTCCCTAGTTTGAAAATAGCAATATCCTAAAAGGGAGACTTAATCTCAAGTAGTACTTGCAAGCCTCTCTCAAGTAATCTCTGGCTGTATCTCCGACTTGAGGAGTTCAGTGTCATAGTTTTCTTCTGCTCTTTGATACCAAACTCAGCTACTTGGCCTGAACTGTATGTTGTCTGATCAACGAACAGAAAATCTACCAGGAGACCTTCTAGTGGCTGCAGTCTAGCACCAACAGCCAAAATTACAAGAGAAATAATTTGCCTTTATTTTACCCTTATTTGACATGCAGATAAGGTAGCTTCAGGAAAAATAAACCTAAGGTCTTTATTTTAATGTGAAGAAAAGGGAAAATGCATATTGCTTTATCACTTCAGTATGAAGAGATTTGCTGACTTGCAGAAAGGATGGTCAGAAATGAATGCAAACAGTTGTTTGCTAGAAAAGAAAAGCAAGTTCCCATTTCCTGTGTTCTCAAAACCTTGCCCTTAGGGTTCACTGGAATCCAAAATGAGGGACTAGAGATTATTGCTAGCAGACAAAAAAAAAAACCAAACACCAACTGAAAAAAAAAGTAATCCAGAGCTGCCTTTCCACTATATCTATCATACAAAGTCTGACCTACAGAATCCCAGGACTGGAAAAACATAATGCAAAAAAAGGGACAATGGAACATGTATTTTGCAGGTGTTCTTAAAAGTAAAGAGCTTGAACAGCAGCTCAATCCTTGTATATTGCTTGAACTTCAACATAGTAACTGAGGACCCAAAGAAGAATTTAACTAATTACTGCTGGTTTCTTTGCTCTGAGGAAACATCAGCATATGTTGAACATGGACTACACTGAAGGAAACATTTTCAAATGTGCAACATCAAAGCTAAGCTCCTGAAGCCAGATTTAAGCGAATGAAGTATATAATTCCTCTTACTTTTAAGTCCTTCTCAGCAGGATGTATAATTATTCATATGGAAGAAAATGAGGCCCCTATTGGTTCCTGGTTTAATTTCTAGATTCAGCTTTACAATTTGTACTTCAATTGGGAAAGTATCCTCCTTGGCTTGCATCTGCTAGAAAGTATGGTAAGAAAAACAACAACTTCTCATTTTCTTTAGAAAGCTACCAAATACAAAACTCTGTCTTTAAGATGGTCTGCTCACTTAGTTTTTGTGGTTTTCAATGATTGTTCTCCAAAACCCTGAACCACAAAAGTTAGTATTAAAGATCAAAGCTATCAGAACAAGAAAGGGATTTTTATGGATTGACTGGCATGCACTGTACCAAAAAGACACATTTTTCTGGGTAATTAGACAGTTTAGAACAAAGCTTTAAGGCAAAAGACAACTCTGCTCTTCTGGAATAGCACAAGCCAAATGTAGCAAAATGTTCTTCATGTCCAATTTATCAAAACCTTTTCCTGATAAAATTATTTAGCTAACACCATTCCATCACTGATTATACCCAGGAGCTGATCCAAAAACAATGTACCGGTTTTATGCACAATCTCATCTCATCAACATCTAAAAAAACCCACATGTGTTTATTACGGTTTTATCAGGGAGCCCCTAGCAAAGAGGTGAGCTTAAACCAGAGAATTACTTCTGCAAGGAAAAAAGAATTATAAACTTGGGGGCTTACATTTTATGTACCGGGTTTAAAAATTTTGGCCTCAAACCTAAAACGAAAATGAGGGAGGTGAGGAGCAGGGTAAAAGGAACACAGTTACTCACAGAAGAGACTTTAAAAGAGAAACGGGACATATCATGGGTCAAGATTTACAGAACTGTACGATTCCACACTCCAGTTGCTCTCTGTGTCTCCTTCATGAAGAATGCACCATCTCTACAGTAAAAGCAAGTGAATAAGGCACACACTTGTCTCAATCATCTTGGTTTACAACCAGTGGTTTAGCTCAAGTTGCTAATGACTGAGACTGTATGACACTGTAGCTGCTAAAAGTAGTACCTTCTAGGAGAGAAGCAAGGTGACAACGTGGGGAAGAAGGAGCATTCACATCTTGATACTGAGCTAAATCTACTAGAACTCAAATTTCTTAGCTCTATTTCATAGCTCTTTATCAGCTATGCCATTGTCATTTCTGTCTTAAGAAATTCTGATATGTATCTAATTATGTTCATTTTATGATTTTATATATAAATCAGACAACTATTTTTATTCTGGTTTTGCCTACTTATAAATAATTTGTGTATGATAAGTATATAATCAGAATACACTGTGTTTAAGATTAATCATAGAAGAAAGTACTGGATTTCACAGGAGAAAAGACAGTGAGCCAGCACTTTTCAAACTTTGCAGTCTAACATAGAAATGCCCACATTTGCTCACACACACACTAAACGACATTCCCAATTTTATAGCTGTATTAAGAACATTCCATTTGACTGCAATACTATTTAATAGAAGACACAAGTGCAAACCAGTATAAAATCTTCTTCCCGTCCTTTCCCCAGAAGATCAAGAAATTGAGACTGGCATGAAGGTTTACACACCCCTCAATTACAAAGGATTATTGTCATTCTCCATCTTTTTTCCTTCTTAGTATCTTAGCCTACCAGCTTCTTCCTTTGCCATCCCCTTACCTATTATGTATGTTCAGCTGCACAGTGCTGCCTACATTCTTTCTCCCAATGTGGCTGAGTCAGAAAAAAAAATAAATAAAAATCTCTTCTCAAATCAGCAGTATAAACCACGGGAATGTTTTAAGATGCTCTTGCAACTCATTGTTTTTCTCCCACCGCATCTATACCACTAGAGTGCAGCGGAATAAATCATACTTTCTGAGATCAAAGATGGAAATATCTTTCCTCTTTCTCTAATTAATGTTTCTTTCTAGATCAGCCAGTAGAAAAATCAGGCCTCAGTAGGCAAGAAAATATAAAAAAAAAAAAAAGAAAGATATGCCTCAGATACGATAGATGGCCTTCCACACTGAAGTATTCAAATTTCAAATACAAAAAATAGAAAAACTATATATCAGATACATGATTTTACTACTCTAAAAGTTATTTCACACTGTAAGCACTATGTCCCTCAGACACCTAGTAAGATGAATCTATAAGAGAAATTCCACAATGAGATTGATTTAACAACAAAGTGGTAATATACTTAACTTTTCATATACCATTACTAGATTCTACACCGTGGGCAGGCTGTATACAGAAAACAACAGTCCCTGAACAAGATCAAAGCAGGCAAACTATATTTCATTCCTGTCTACCAAACTTTGTAAGCAATCTACTTTCCTTTCCAGCAATGAAAAGTATAATCAAAGCTTTCACTCACTATTGAAAGGCTTTGAAGAGACAGAATGTACATTTGGTTTGCCTCTAAACTTTCATGTTTTACCTGTGCTGGATTGCTGCAAAACTAAGTTAAACATGATGCCTTTAACCTCAGGGGGCCACATCTTACACTCCTGTTTTAAGGTCTGCAGGGCAGGACTAAGGAAGGAAAATCTGCTAACATCAAATCCTGGGAGCACACATACACATTTTATATATCTGTACGTATAATACATATGCCTCATATAATACATCTAAGATATATAACACATCTATATCCATGCAAAAAATAAATAAATTACATCTTTAAAAATAAATACCAATGATATTATTTGTTCTGTGTAAATAAGATGATGCCAAATTGTGTTGAACATGTTTCTAAGGCATGTAAAGATTTTTTCCAACACAAATTTTTTTGTTGTTGTTAATGTTTCTTAGTTAGAACAATGTTTATTTTAATTTCCATGGTGCTTAATTGCAACCCACAAATTCATTTTATAAATTGTTCCCTCCAAGTGCTTTGTTTTTAACCCTCTTGAGGAAAAAGTATATCTTCACAGAATAAAGAGGATAAAATTACTAACTGAACGTGCCATCTTGGTGGTTTTGTTAAAGGAAATATTTAAATTTAATGTCAGATTCAGCTATGATTTTGCTACAAAATTCTTGTTATCCAGTTAACTCAGGAATTATTTTCTGAAGAAACAACAGAATCTAGAAGATAAACAGGGCAACTGCAATACTTTCCATAACAATTCATTTGCCACCCTGAGTGGTACTACACTTTTCTATCACATATGTGAAAGCAAAAAGACTTCAATTCTAAATGCATGTTAAGCATACTTTTGGACTAAGTTGAAGCAAAAAGGATATTTCAATCACACAGCTTGTTTTAATTACAACCAATACCTTGACTCAACATTGTACCGCAGAGCTTCATGAATATTCAATGACAGAGTAACCAATTACACAATATTGGTGCTTTTGGTTTTAAAATTACATTTTCTTCTTCAGTTTTTACAGCAGAGTGGAGTAATGGCATTTTATTCAGTTTATTCAAGTTCATACTCTGTCTTCATTTATATTTCTGCAACTATATCAAGCCAAAAACCAGGCATTAGTAAATCACATAACTTTTCTACTCAATTTACTCTGCAAAGGCATGCACACGTTACTTGCTCAATTCACTTGCACAAAGCTACCCTTCCTATGATGGGTCAATATTCTTTAGGGAGGGCTGTATATTGAAAACATGTTGAACATACTTTCCATTGGTACACTATTCAATCTTTATAGTGCAGCAGGACACTGAAATTTCTCCAGTTTAAATCATTTCATAGCACAAATGTAGTAGAAAATACTATAACTGTGTGTTTAAGAAAGTGAAGGATGCAACAGTTCAGTTCTGAACTATTCAAGAGGTCTGGTTCATGATTGTGTGTTTTCACTGTATAACAGCGCACCTTATACATATCCTGCAAACATTTTGGGAAAACTGAGGGATTTTTTTTGGTTTGTTTGTTTGCTTTTTGAAAGACCTATCTAGGAACCTCAGAATGTTCAAAACACCAGCAACCTAATTCTTCATCTTTTTCAAAGAAATACTTGCTAATATAGCTAAAATTTCGCACCACAAAGAAGAAATGATCATTCTCCAACGCACTTAAGTAAAACAGATCACTGTATTGTACTTCTTCATCTGAATGATTTATCAGATGTAGGTATTGTGTAATGCTGCTTCAGGACAGGTCCTAATTATTAAATTCACTATAGTAAAACTCAGCATGTTATCTAATAGTAGCTGTTTGGTCTTCTGCACTTCTGAACTGAATCTCCCTTTCATCACATATCCAAACCATATTGCCCTTTCAGTTGGCAAGAACGCACAGTTGGATATTGAGTTTGATAACACACCTTCTGCCCCTGAACACCAGGGAGCATTGAACTCAGGGGGAATTATGCTTGATAGTTATGGACAAAAGTATAGCTTTTGGATATTAGTTAGGCAATCTAAAACTGACTTTTATCTTCCAGTTCATTAACTTCAGTTTCTGATCTGGACTGCAAAGGATGAACATTTTCACAGACAGTAAGCTATCACCGTTGGCCTCAATAGAAGGGTGTACAAACACAGAAACATTTTCTTAGTGTTCCATACCTTTTCTTCTATAACTTTTATACTATACTTTTATGAACAATTTAATTCAAATTGGTGTATGAAGCAATACTTACTTTAAAACTAGCAAATGATCAACCTACACATGAATCAATTAAAAAAAAATTACTGAAATATTTTTTTTAAAAAGTCAGAAAAACAAATAGGTGACCTGTGTAACGTCTCTATGTACAAGACTCCTATTAACTTCACTGGATGAGACCCACGAGCGAGAAATTAGCCCAATTATTTCAAATAAGAGATGTAAAATTCAAAATGGAATGAGAAAGCTAGATATTATCTATTAGAGGAATTTAAGGTCTGGAACTGTCATGGTCAGCATAGTGCCATGTAGCTCAGATGAAGAAAGGATAGTGAAAATTCAGCAGGCTGATGGTTGGAATGCTGTAGGCTGGAGCTTCCTGTTTTAAACATAAAAAGAAACAAATGTAATGTTATCTAGACAGAAAAGAATGTTTGTTTTGTATTTAAGCAAAACAAACAACTCTTCCCAAATTGATGATCAAGCAAAGAAAGAAAACAGGATGTTATGATGGGTTAATTTCTTTCAAATAATCACAGAATAACTAATCAGAGGCTAAGAGAAATAAAGGATGTAGCCAGTTTGCTTAAGAACAAATGAGATCTTATTCTGCCATTTTTTACAGAAGTTAACTTCAAAAAAAATGGACCTCTAGAAATTTCTAAAGTGAGCTGAAGGAAGCCAGAAGGGAAGTTCTTTAACAAGATCACTATCTCTTTGGTTTAGTGTTGCTGGTTTTCCCAATGTTATTTACAACTCACGAAACCAAGAGGGGGGGAAAAATATTTTAAAAGTACACATAATCTGATCCATAAAACCAATACTTGCATACTCTGAGTAATCTTCAGTGACAGAGTCCAATATTTTGCTGTGTATTTTAAAGAAAAAAATAACTCTGTGATGGATGATTAAAAAGATACCCAGAGGAGCAGGTGCAAGTGAGCAGCGCCTGTGATGTAAAACTCCCAGGATTTCGTCAGCCTTTGAGCTTGCATACTGACCTTGTATATGCACAAACAAAGAAACCGCTTCAGATGCAAGGAAATTTTTAGGAAACAGATTCTTGAGCCTCAGCTGCCACCTTCAAATGACCAGAAAGCAGATGAAGGCTGCTGTCTCTGGATATTACTTTATTCTCCCTGGCTGAGCTACAAAACATCTGTTGCATAAGGCAGGTCTAATTAGAAGGGCTGCCTCTACCCAGACGGCTGACATTTATTCACCATGGGAAGAACCTGTCCACTAACAACATTCCCATGAGCCTGACTGACATGCCTGAACAGCAGAGGGAGTTGAGTCTACAGCCTGTTCCCAATAACTGCAGAAACTTCAGTTCTTTTCCTGATGGAAAAATCTGCAAAATGGATGAGGGTCTGTTTTACAATCTAACAGTGCTCTGTGCTGCTTTGAAAAGAAGACAAACATATGGACTGCCACCAGCTATTAGAACTTACTGTGAAGTCACAGGACAAATATCAGCATGTAGCTTTCATGATCTGTTTCACACACATTTCCAAAAGTTTTCCAAAATACAGATATTAGTGCACAGACAGTTTTGTAACGTATGTCTCTCTAAATTAAGGAACAAGCTGTTTCTAAGCAGCTAAGCTAACAAAACCCGTTTGTCGGGTATATTATTTTAATGATTTTGCATGTTATCTCCCTCACAAGCAGCTCACTTGTCTCCTTGTCTCCTGCCAGTCTGCAGGGACAAGAGACAGTATTTGCTGTGCCTGGTTCTAAGCTTCACACTCGCCAGGTTGTCAGCTGGCAGATCAAACAGAATCAGAGATAATTTTGGCTCATAATGAAGCCTTTCTGCCTTAGCAGAACTAAGCTGGGTCTCTCCTCTCTTACCACACCACTGATTTTCGCTTGTAGGAACGCAATACTTTTGAGATCCTCTCTTGCCAAATTCAACAAGTTTAAAGAGTTCAAAGGCTACTGGAAGGGAATGAAGGGAGGGCAGGGAAGAAGGGGGAAGGATAGTTGGCTGACAACCAGAATAACAACATAATTTTTATTCCAAGGAAAACAAGACCAAAAATAGATTTTGGAATGAATAAATGCATAGGCAACACTTAAAGCAGGCTAGTGACAATATATAATGAGAAATGTGTCTCTAACCGATGACATACAATTACTTTTTCCTTGAAAAGAAGCTTATGTAGCTGTGTTGTCTGTTCAACTTTCCCTCTCCCCCCTTCATTGCAGTAACTTCTGCAGCTGGTGATAAGTTTCAACCAAAGCTGACCAGGGAATTGCAGGTACCAGGCAGTTTGCATTTTCATGGCAGATGCAAGTCCGAATGTCCAGCATACAAGAGAGAGAATATATAGGACAGCTTTGAAATACAAAATACACTGATGTAACAATTGTGACGAGGGTGCTATATATATAGGGGACAGTCCTAAGGAAAATTGGGTTTCCATATTTCAAGGATTTGACAGTTTCAAGAAACATAAAAGCTACAGTTTCTAAGTTTCACACATCTCCCCCCTTCCCTTGTCCTCTCCCTCTCCCCAGTTATGTTATTCTTATAACCACGTATTGTCAACAGTAAAAGTTACAGTATTGTAAATGAAACATAGATGCGATGATTTTATAGGCACACTGCGTTACCACAGAAGCATCCCCCAAGATCAACATTAAAAAGTATCAATAAATATTTATAGATCTAACATTCAGACTTTTCTATGAGATCTATTAAAAAACCTCAAACCTCCAAAACAAACTAAAACCACCATCAGGCCTGGTGACATTTGGAAGGAGATTGTCCAGTACCCCATGCAGAGTAGTTAAGAAGGAAAGTAAACAAAGAAAACACCTAGAGCTTGAGAGTGACACCTGCTTGCACATGCATGGAATTCTGTGCAGTTCTAAAGCTACAAAAGGTCAAATTTCTCAACAGTTAAAAAAAAATCAAAATATTAAAATTAAATTCCAAAGATGCTTAAAATTTATTACAGAAAAATACTCTAATGAGGTTGCAAATACAACCTATTTTGTAGCAGAAATGAGAGGAGTGCTGCTATCTATGCAACAGTGCAACTGTTATGATGAGAAAAACTATAAGCCCCACACATAGTAGTAGTGCATTCAGACTTTCAAGAAAAACCAAGTAGCCCAGATTTACTTAGGGGATATAGGTGAACTCTCAAACTAGAGCATCATAGTGCTCTAAGAATCACCTCATCTGTATGGTGACCAGCACAACAACCCTTGAACAAGAGCATTAATCACTCTCTCACAACTGAAACAAAACATTTAAATACGTATTTCTACCACTGATACATTCTTGATATCAGATCTCTCAGGTGCACTTCATATGTTAAAAGAAAATGCTTGAAATAATTATGTGATTGCTGTGGGTTACCGTACTCAAACTGAACAGCACACTGTGATGCAGTTCCTGACAGTCTCATTTGAACCTTGAGGATTCTTCAAGCAATTGGGAATAAAGAGAACAGAACAGTTATATTGCTTTCAAACCAGGTTCCAGTTTCTCCAAGCCTTTTTTTCCCTAACTCGTTCCTCAGCAGAAGACAGAACAAGGCATAGAAACGCCTGAAGTAACAATTCAAGTCCATAACTGAACTTGTAGTTTCCAAAACAACATGCCTTCCTTTACTTACTATGTTTCATGAAGGAAGCTGAATTTCCTGCTCTCTTCAAGAAGCAACTGAATAATTAAGGCTTTGAGCCCCAGACAGATGCTAAGGATTCCATTAGCTACTATTTCATTTCTTTTCGATAGCAGGGCTCCCATAGCTGCCTCAGGAGCAAGGGCATTTCACACTGACTATCGTAATGTTACAGAGAGGAAATCTACACGGTCCAATGCACTCCGTATGGTGATTTTCACACTTGATCATGGGATGGAGCAATTTAGAGAAAGGTCAATGTTTTCAGCACCTTCTCTTGCAGAGAGATGGGAAGTTACTCAGAGTATTCAAATTTGTCACACAAGTCACGAAGAAGCAACTGAAAGAGACCTTATTGCTCTCTACAACTACCTGAAAGGACGCCGTAGAGAGGTAGGCACTGGCCTCTTCTCACCAGCAACTAGTGACAGAAGGAGAGGCAATGGCCTCAAACTGCACCAGGGCAGGTTTAGGCTAAGACATTAGGAAAAATTTTTTCATGGAAAGGGTTGTCAGGCATTGGAACAGGCTGCCCAGGTTGAGTCACCATCCCTGGATGCGTTTAAAAGCCATATAGATGTGGTCCTTGGGGACATGGTGTAGTGATGGACTTGGTAGAGTAGGGTAAATGGTTGGACTTGATTATCTTGAAGACCTTTTCCAACATACAAGATTCTGTGAATTAAGTAAGGATTCAACTGTTCCTTTTGACACAGCCACTGTGGGGATTTATAGTTAGGCCACATTTTGCTCACAGATAACAGCACAGGGCATCTGCGACTATGTGGCAAATCTGCCCTCGAATATACTGAGCATCTTTGTTATACTCTCAGGCCCACAATCTCGCTGTCCCAGAAAGGGCTGCTAATGCACTATGGCAATTCGTACATCATTTTTGATATTTTTATTGCTATAGCAACCCAGTGTAGGCATTTAAACATAGCAACAGACTTTTTATAGCACTTTCTTGGATGTCAAAACAGCATGGGTTTTTATTTTCAAAGCAGATGCTCAGAAGATAAGTACACAAGATGATTGTACAGTACTCACCTTCAAAGGGAAGAAAAAACCTCCCAACTTCACAACCTCTGAATCATATAAGCAGACAGATAAGTGTAAGGCACATTGTGAATTTAAAGGATTTTGTTCTGAGAAAGCATGTCACTAACTACTACCCGAGAACAAGAGTAGGTGAAAAACTTTGTTATGTGCCCATTTTGTAAAAAGATGTGCAAGAAATTCACAAGGTCCTGCTCTGAAGGGAAAACCTTCCCATCAACTCTAATCTTTACCTTTTAAGCAACAGAAAAAGAGAAATTGTCTTCATATTAAGCAGAGCCAGATTCTCAGGAGGAATCAAAATCCACTGAGACAGATCCTTAGTTCACGCACACAGGCAAAGCTCCACACATTCCAAACACAGCAACAGTGGTTTACAAGAAGTGGGAGTTTAATCTGCTATGTGGTTTAAGGAAATACAATTCATCATCTTCATAACAAGAAAGGCTACTTTTCTCTGGTATATTATTTCTCTCTGGATCCTTTAAGTTCTGTATCATTTCTACAAGTGATCAGTGAAAAATACTGCTTGGCATTTAATGTAATTTCTGCACACATTCTTAGACATGAAAATACCAAGCAGCAACAGGACAGATTTTCTGGGGGATCTTTAGGTATTATTCACCTTTTTGTTACAGTTATATGTCAGCTCTGTATAGAGTGGGACGGTTGATGTTTGCCATTTTACCAAAAAAAACCCCAATTCATTTAGAATCTGTTGAACAGGAAATGTCAAAGGCTTTTTAAGAAATGAAACCAACAGGAAATGTCAAGAGCTTCTTCTAAGGGTACAAGGTTGTTAATATTCCAGCGAGTCTATCCCAGTAGCATGCAATATATGAATTTTGAAAGGGACATTTTAATGCTGTGTTTTATGCAGGAGAGATTTCAAACAGGTCCCAAAATCTCAACACACAGATGAAAATTGGTTTGGACATATTGAGGTTTTAGAATATATACCCCACAAGTTCTTTCTCCCTGTCCCTCACAGATATTTCCACTTAATTCAGTGAGTGAATAGAGCAGTTTTCAAGTCTCCCAGTCTTGCTTTAAGTGTCTAAGATTTGGGAATTCTGATAGATACGCTTGATTTTCTACAGTCTGCTCCACCAACTACTGCACTTACTAAAAATGACTTTTAGAAGATGCTGATAATTATACTTGCCAAAGAATAGGAATGGTAAGTTTATTAACTGCAACAGCCCTCAGGCAAGCAACATGATAGGCACAACTACACTTGCATAGGGAACTAAGCACAATATTTAGATTCGCTTCCAAAATTTTTCCAGTCTGAGGTGATGTGCAGAACATCAACCTGACTTAGCGCCTCCTGCGGGCGAAAACTCCACCCTCGATTGCAACTAGACCCCTAATTATATCACGCTATTTTCATGAGCCCAGAGGTCAGTCACATTCATTCACTATCTAAAAAGAAAAGCATAGGAAATTCAGAGGATAAAATTGTGAAGCAAGTGTTCGTTTTTATACGTCGTTACATTATTTCCTTTCTTCACCAAGCTCTGCTTCAACTTAGGGTTAGACACTTTATTTTTATGTTCTGCAGTTAGAGCACAGCTCAGAACAACTTTGAAAGTTTTAACAGGAAATGTTAATCGACATACCACGCTTTATTACGCTCTGCTACCTGCACACATACACTCCCTTTCAGAGACATTTCAGAGAAATCGGTGGAACTGGAGAATGAAATAGCGGATTTGTCTTTTCCAGAATTTCAGAAACACATCTTATTCTATAGATCCTGTCATTTACTAGTGCACCCCTTGAAGTCCAAAGTAAGAAGGGCAAAAATAAACCCATTGCTCCTACTCAAATTCTCCTGCACTTCAGATTCTTCTAATTAACATAGCCTTTACCTTTGTGGTATTCACTAAGAGCCTGATGTGGCACCACTGAAGTCAATGGAAACTTTGCTGATGATTTCAAAAGCAAAGGCTCAGAGCCAAATTCCCCGTGTATAACTTCAGCATTACAAAACATTCTGTGGAACTATATAAACAGCAATAATTTTACTCTGAAGGCAAGCCCCTAGCCCAAAGCAATTGCTGTACTTGACGCAGCAGCACAGAATTTCTACCACGTATCCATTTTTAGGATGCAAAACCTTACCACCGGTAAGAAAAAAGCGTGTAACTCCTACATCAAATGCTTCCCACTTCCTAGTCTTGTTTCCTAGACCAACTTCTCATCTCCTTTGCTCTTTGCAGAAATTGCAGTAAGTAGCCCAGTGGACCCCATTTTATGGCCACGAGATAACAGCTCTATTTGGGCAACCACCGAGATAAGTGTATTTGCATATAACTTAGGGAACAGCATAGTGATTCTAAAGTATAATTTTGTTTTGTGACAAAACATATGAGTATATGCTTTAGCTTTAGTTGGGGAAATAAATTTTCAGGTTTACATACACACTTGACATATTAACTGCCAAGTTTGCATGTTTCCCTCCCTGCCCTATTCATCCTCCCTGCTCCAAGCAATCCATGTTAGCATGAAAAAAAACCAGTAAATTCTACAGGCATTACTTGTCCAAACCCACAGATGATCATATTTACAATGTTACACGTCCCTGATGACTTGTGATACTTAAAGCCTTTGGGTTTTGTATATTTTAAGGGTGGTTAAAAATTCTAGCAGATGGTAAGGTACGTGGTTCAGCTATTAGTTGGGGGGTGTGAGAGGGGTTGTTGTTGGTTTGGTTTTGTCTAAATCCTTCAGAAACTTAATACATTTGGTAACTTCTAAGTAAAATTGACTTTCTCAAATTATTTTTCAGGTTGAAATAAACAAAAATAAAGATTAACAAAGAAAAACACCCATTACACTCACCTACTGAAGAGGATTAAATATGGGGATGCTATTAGAGCCCAAGCTCTCCAACACCACCTAAGGCTACAACTCTGCTTGCTCTAAGTATCAAATCCCTCTCCCCTTTTCAGAATTTTCAGGACCTACTTTCCAGGAAGGGAAACTGAGTTATTGTTTCAGAGCGCTACCACAACAGTCACTCTCTGTAACATACTACTGTGTACATAAACAATAATTCATGTCTTGAGTCACTAGTTTATAAGCTTACAAAGATCCATCAGCCACTCAGACTTCTTTTCTGTCAGTGATACTGAGATCCAAAACATCTCTTTGACCACTTTTCAAAGGACGTACAAGTGGAGAACACATCACAAGGACATTCTTCTGTTTAGTTTACAGAAAGGATGCAAGTTAGGACCAGTTATTCCACTCACAAGTCATTTGATGCTTCTCTTTCCCGAACTTACATACTTCTCTAAGAACGAGGCAAGAGAATTCCATGACATGTAAAGGACATACACATATGACCCTTGAAATGAGAAGGTTTGACATCTGTCTCTTCCCAGTACCAACTCCCTATACCTCAGTTATCATACTCTGTCTCATCTAGCTTTCCAAAAAGTGATTTGAGACCACACTATCATTCAAAGCTATCAGATCCAAAGGAGGATGGAAGAAGCTGGTGATAAAGATTAGAACTATGGCTGCTAGACAATTCTTAACTTCCACTGCTTTGGTCCCAGATAAATAGGACTATAGTTATTAAAAATTACTCAAATATATAAAAAGATATGAGATAGGGAGGTGTACACATTTCATGTCCGTAGAGTGTAATCCAGAAGGAGGTAAATCAGATGGAATTATGGAAGTGAAATACGTTGATAATCCTAGATGCTTTATCACAGTGCTGATGTTAACACACAATTTTCACTATGTGGAAAGGAGCAACCTGCACTTTTTGTATTTAATTACGCTTACTGTCATCATAACATCTTTGATGAAGATAATTTACACATAGGCACTGTATTATATGTTCTAAGTTACACAATAAAAAAGGATGGAATAAGAAAAATAGTTGCTGAAATGCTACAAGATATATACTAGAAATATTGGCTTAGTTCAGACATGGAGGAGTTAGACAGAGTTTAGCTGTTTCAGTTCATACACAAACTTAAAGATAACATTAAAACTTAAACACCTTCTAAATATCATCTAAAGTTGCACAACCTTGCACAAGTTGAAGGGGTGCATAAAATGTCACAAGTAACACATTCAAGACCAGGAAATCACAATAAGGGCCTTTGGAGGCTAGAAAATACAAGACTATTAAAAGAACAACAACTCTCTAGTACCCAGCATTTAAAATATTGAACTGTTTCTTAATGTCCACTGTTAGTTCTACTAACTTAGATTTCTACGGGTTGTATTGTTAGATTATTAAGCTCCAAGTTTGGTATAATTGTTGATTTGGGATATAATTGTTGATTTAAAACATGAAGGTCAGCTAGGACGTTAACCTAAAAGTACTAAGCTGTTCACTAATGACAGTCCAGAGAAAAAGAAAAGCAAAATTAATTACAAGTTTTGCAACCAGATCTGCAATGTTTTAACAAGTAAGATTCATTTATCCCATTTTCCTGGAGCTGGATGAAGTGAACTTTATTTAAAGTATACACAACAGCTACTGCATAAAACAAATGCAGTAACTGTTAACAATTTCAGGAACATTGTCTATGCTTAGAACTTTAATTCACCCGATCTTTGCGTAGCATAAACTACAAACTACTGTCTAATCACTTGGCAAAGACGGAAAAAGAGACTTTTTGACCAGATGAAACTATATACAATTTGAAAAATCAACTTACTAACACAAGTTGTTACTCATATGAGTTAGTAACAGAAACCTGAGTCTTCAATTTCAGCTATCATTTTCTTGTACTGACCTCCTTCTTTCATGTTTACATACTGCTGTCTGGAAAAAAAGCTTAACATACACATCAGCAAGACCAAAAAAAAGTGGTTTAATTAGGCAAGAAAATAAAACACACTTCAGTGCAGAGTACCTATCAAATAGCACTGATAAAACTGAAGACCAAAATATCAGGAAATATAAATATTGTGATTTTTCATAGTAAAGCAAACATGCTTTAACATTTGAAGGTGTGTTTTTTGTTGGTTTTGTTTTCCTGTACAGCATTTCAATTAGACATAACTTCATGGTATTAATTTACATTCAATAGGATTAAAACCAAGCACATACTGTACACAGAAATGGCTCTGGAAATGTCTTTTTAAAAGATAGGTTCCAGACACAAACAGATAATCCATCAAATTGAACAACTCCAGCAGTGTTAAAAGCAAGCATGTGGGAAGGAAAGTCATACAATTAAAAAAAAAAAAAAGAAAAAGAAATCTGTTAAATATCTGTTTCCCTCTAACATGTATTGCTGCTAAGACTCTGTAATGGTTAGCACAAGATAGATAACAGTAGCTGTGAATCAGGTTACCTTGAATTACTGACTACGTACCTTTATTAATCAAGTCTCAGTATAATTAGCACAGATTTTCCTTTTCATTCTTGTATATTCCCACACAGCATGCAAGAACTAGGGTTTGTTAACTACACCCACTTTTAAGTAGCTAAAATCTGAAGAAGAGGTAGAATTTGAAGGGAGTGGGAGGGAAGCAGTGGAAAGAACCAAGTACTCGGCATCATAACAAGAAGGTACTGTACCTTTAAGGAGGAAACATGGTTCCGTTCTGTTTCACGGCTGAAAAAGAGCTTATTCTCGGTTATAGAGATTACTTACCTAAAACTTCAGTTATTCCTCTTTCCCCCCTCAGGCCAGCCTCTCTTTCACTCTTGGGAGCTTTTACCATTTAAGGTCAATGTTACATCTGGCTCTAGTAACTAAAGCTGAAGCAATTTTTAACTCAGAGATCCAACAGGCTGTCTAACATTAGAATGAGAGTTTAAATTTAAAGTAACTCTTCAGAAAGCCTCTTTCTTGCCTCAGAGAATTACAGAATAAAAGGCTTTCCTATTCTGGCATAAGTACTCCGAGTACAACACGATGCAGGCATCCCATTAGCATTCTTCAAGTTCACTGCATATAAGGCTCTACTTACTCATTTCTGATTAAAATGGACAAGTAGAAAGAACAGATGAAATAGTTTACATCATGTTATGTTAACTCTTAGAATTTTCTACTGAAATAGCTGCTACTATTTTTCATTCCACAAGCACCCCACACCCCCCTTGTTTGGTCAGAAGGAGTCTAAATTGGAGAGCCAATACAAGGCATGTGAACTTCTAAAGAACGCTGGCCTTAGTCCAGTTTTGGGCTCTGCTCTCCCCTTGCAGAGAATGAACAATTCCCATTGAAGTCTACAGAAGTTGCTTGTATCCCATGAGAGAACGGAGCACAAAGAGGGAAGAAACACTGAACATTTATCAGAGTATATTCAGGTACCTGCGGGGGAATCACATGCAAGTGATTCGGAGCTCTTAGCTCTGAATCAGACATAGATCTTACTCCAGCCCTTTAGTTAATTCATATTATTTATGTTTAAGTTTTACAATTACATATACAGATCCTCCCTAAGAGTTCTGCTTATGCTAGGTGCTGCAAAGTTATCAAACATAAGCAAGCCAAACCCTGTCCAAAAAAACCTTTCACAATTGAAGTAGACACAAGAGAGCTGAGGGCGGAAAATGTAAAGAAAAAAAATGCACCAGAATGTATATAAAATTATTAGATAGTAAGTTTGGTCGGGACATATTAGGCCTGCTCTAAGAGCACGGAGCAAACGAAGCAAACTACGTTAACTTCCTTTTGATAATGGCCAATAAGAGCAGCAAGGCAGAAATGGGTCAAAGGACAGTAAGGATTAGCTGATTTGACTTGGAAAGCACATTCCATAGGGGAGTGATGCATGGAAACGTGGGTGCTTGGAGGAGAAGTGGGTAAAGATGAGTTGACTGCAACATAGCACAGTCCCTGTAATATAAGTAAGAAAGAGGGTGGGCACCTCATTTGTGCCATACCAGGCTTGAGTTTGTATTAGGAAGTCTATTATTCTACACTTAAGATGTTTTTTATCCCCCAAATCAACACAGTAAAAATAAGTTCTGAAAAACTCTAACATTGGCATTTAAGCTACTATTATTGGGCTACTGTCCAAGATACCGAGAGTAGTGAGGTGTTTCAAAAAACATTTCAAGTTTTGATGTCCTTTGTCCACTTAGTCTTTTGAAGCATTACTGGCTCTCTGACAAGGCATTTTAACAGATGTCCTTTCATCTTCCTGAATTAATGTTTTATTACCCACAAACTTAAGTTCTGACATATTCTCTTGTGGCTCAGAATAGTTGAAGTCTTCCATCTAGCTATCTGCAACTACAGAAGTCTCACTAGCATCTGTAATTCATCATTTTTGGTTTATTTTCTCAGAATTTCTAGGCCACAAGTGTCAAATGTTTCATTTGTCTGCAAGAGAAGTTGTGTTTCTCTTAAATTTGCATGGATCCCTTTCATAGCAAGGACTGCTTTGAACTCAGTTTGGGCAAGAACAAGTTGCTTATTGCCTTTTAGCACGACCCTCCTCTGGGAAATAAAACTGTTCAGTTAAGTTGCTTGTCTAGCATCCTATAACCACTGTTGGCCAAATTTAGCCAATATTTTTTAAAGTAATGGAGGTCTCAAAATATTTTTAAGTTCCTAGAAACTTCATGGAGTCAGTAGCTTGTGAAGGAGATTGAAGCTACTCCCCCTGCTATGGGAGAAACCTATAGCCACAGAGTTTCTGTTCTGTTTCATCTGGCCTTTCCACCTGCACCACACAGACATGACTCCTGCAGTTCAGGTAGAATTTATGGGATGCAGAAGGACCCTGGAGGTACTCACAAGAAGGGGAAAACTATGCTTCCATCAGTCTTCAGATCCTGAAACTGCTTGTATATTTTTGTATCCTATAACATGCTCAACACTTCGGCAAACGCTTCGGTAACACGTACCATGAAAGAAACATTTTTCAAACGTCTTTTTTGTTTGCTAGCTTTGGTTTTTGTTTCTGAAGATTTGGTGATACCAGCTTCTTTTAAAAGGTTCAGATACAGATAGCTGGTCATGTACAGCAGCAGCAAACTCCCCCCTCCCTTTCTCACATAACCCAAAATATTTGTGTTGCAAGTATAGTGGTAGTGTATGTCCCAGGAATAGTATAAAATTACTCTTTTATAAATGTTCTGAAATATTCACAGTAGCTAGATGTGGTTCTCGGGGGGATAGATATGGCTTGGCAGCGGGATGTATGTGCCTCCACCAGAAACTTTCTGCGTTCTTGATTTTCATAGCTCTGTGACCTTATGAAAGCAGCAGCACACAATAATAAGGTTCATGAGTCGGGCTTCCTAAATTTAAAGATTTTCATCTGTGCCTTTGAAGAGATGGGCACTAGAATCCTGGTCATACTGAAATAATTGAGAGTTCTGTGTCTAGGCCTGAAGAATAGGTAAGATTTCATGCAGGAACTTCATTTTTGGGGCACAACTGTTCTCAAGCACAAACTGTTTTGAGTAACAGCAAACAAGTGATCTTGTTACTTTTTGTTTGTTTTGTCTTTGATTGGGCAGTCTGGGAGCTAAGAACTTTAACTCAAAAGGCTTATTTGGGTAGAAATAGTTGTAGGTGTTTTCATTTGAGCTTTTAATGGGCTCAGGATAATGCTGTAACTACTCCACCGTATGTACAGAGTAATGCCTAGAAAAAAATTACATAAAAGAGAATTCTCATATTATTTTGAAGAATTTCTGCTTCAGTAATTTAAAATACATTTTTAATACAGTGTTGCTTTTTATCCTTCCTGTCCGTACATAATCACCATCTGTGTGACAAAAATGTTACGCATTTTCAGCATGTTATAGCTAACAAAATGTAAGTGACAAGACATGATTATATGCTCTATTCTTTATTCAGTGACTAGTATAAGGATTATTAATCAGGCAAGCTAAAAATTTGCAGCAGAAGTGGTAATATTTGCACTTAATACTGGAATTCTACAGCATGACTTTTCATATTTCATTTCAAAAACATCCCAAAAGTATTTTTATTAGTTAAGTTTTTTATCCTGCTGCATCTAGAACGTATTTCTGTCAATGTCTGCTCCACCTCACAAATGACAATGAGCACTGACAATTTTGTCTGTTGAGTTAATTTTATTAACCATCCTCATCATCTTATTTCTCCTCAACTGTATGGAAAAATTAGTGAACTGAGTTCAAGTTTATGCCCAAGATTTCCTGTGTGCCTGTTTCCTTGCACAGAATTTTTTTGCGAATTTATTTAATCTTGCATCAGGCCTGTGCTTTCTGTGGGCTGTCTGTCTTGTATGTTGCTACCAATATAGTGCACACAAAAGTGAAGTAATCTTATCTCACATGCTGGCATCCACTATGCAGATCTCATTTATGTATGGAACTCTAATATTGTATGGCAGTCTTATCTGCCAGCTTCCTCCAGATAGAAGGAAAAAAACAACAAAACAAGAACAGGTCTGATAAGTAAATACATAAAAAAAACCCCACACAAGGCAAAACTTGCAATAAACTTTCCACATCTGGGACTCGCGCATTCTGAATATGTAATTGCAGAATAAAGTAAAGAGCCTGCAGAAGAACATAAGGAGACATATGCTAGAGCCCAGTCATTGTAAAGAAAACATTTACTTTGATGGCAATGTAAATAAAGTTTGCTTTGAGGTCATAGAGATGATCCTGTAAACTAGTCCATATTAAGTGGAAAGATTTGAGACCTAAGAGAGAAGTACTCAAAGTACGTGTAAAACCTCTACTAATTAAGCCACAATGAGTCTTATAAAGCTAGCATTTTTCTCAGTCTCAGAAAAGCCAGTTAATAATCTCTATATGAGAAACAGACAGTCCAAGAAACAAATTGTCAATGTGTTTACAGGTATTCATTGGTAGATAATCAATAAAATGATCCAAACTGACAAACACAGTTTAAATGGCCAAGTCTTTCTGGACAAATTGCACAAAGCATCTAAAGAAATCATTATATTTTCATTTCCCATATCCATGTCTTGTTTTCAAAGAAACATGTACAGGTTTTCAGTCAAAGAAAACATTCCAGGAGATTTGAGACAACCATGGCCACTGGGTGAATAATTATCCGTAGAGAACATGTCCCATCAGAGCTTATTTTCTGTTCTGATTTTTGGGGTGGGGCAGTAAGGGGGGGAAGGGATCTATAATAGCAAGATCCCAGGAATGAAGTTTTATAATGACTTTTGCGGGGATCTTTTTAGAAACCTGAAGAGGTTAATACTATGACTAAGCTCTATCTTACCTTGCCGGTGAAAAGTTAAACAGAAGTGAAGAATTAGATGAAAAAAATTCCAAAGGATGACAGGCTTCTTCCACATGGATGTACATACATGTAGTAGCACACTACTGTACACTAAAGTACAAGTGAAGGAGACAAGTACTGCACAGTAATCTAGGCCAAAAGAGTAAAGTAATACTTCTTCCTCGATTCAGTATTCACACTGAAGTTTGGACTTCCTATCATATTCCAGTCTAAGAAAAGGGAAATTAAAATATTGCAAGAAGATACTTTAATCCATAGAAAAGCATGGCTTTGCTTTTTTTCCTAGGAACAGGATGCAGGACAAACATTTTTCAAGCTTTAAGCTGACAATCCTTTACTGAATTAATTCTAAATAATAATTCTTAATCTCGTATGAAATTTGATACTGGCATATATACTACCCATATTGATCCAGAATACTTGCAGACTCGATTAACAGCCCTAGGTTTTAAGATTTAGTTGCAGGGTGAAGAGTATATTTATCATATGGTAAAAATAAACTTACCAGGAAGTTATGTGCGAAGCTTTCATTAGGGTTATAGTAAGTGATCTCCATTCCTGTAGCAGAAAGTAGAAATAAGTAAAGATCTTGACAGAGACCAGTTTTGGTTAATACTTGTTTTCAATGCTGGAATTGTATTCTTTATCATTGATGAAAAAATTTCCAAGTAGCTTGTGAGGAAAAAAAACCCAACAGGTTAGAAACCTTATTACAACTCTACAGCTCTGGCAGTAGAATTCTAGAGAAAAGCTTTAACTTACATTTTTGTTCATTGGATCACTCTTGCTGCCAGAGTGTTGCAGGGTTCTGCAAAGTTTGATCACATGAAAATTTGTATTAGTATTTGCTTACACAGCTATTGCTGTTCTACTTTGTCTGCAGAAAAAAATACAATGCTGTGCCTGGTAAATATGGATTTCCGTTTTGACAACCATTTTGTAGCCCAAAATATTAAAAAAAAATAAAATCCTTTCACTCAGATTTCTCTTTTCACACATGGTTTCTAATAATGACAGTTTACATCCAACTGAAATAAAGATCTGAAAACCTTCAGTAAGGAGCAAACAATTGAGAAAGAACAGTATGAACTGGGAGCAATTCAGTTGATAGGACAGTGAGGTGCAGACAAACTATTTCAGCTACAGAAGAGTATAGGCACAATTATTAGACATCAGGCAATTATATGAAGTTAAGATGTAAAATCTCATATTATCAGCTTGCCATCTTAAAAAAATAAGAAATGAAATTTTCGATGAGCATGTACAAATACCATGCAGTTTTACAAGCTATAGAAATGAGAAAATATATATAGCTAAGTCAATGCTCTGTATAACTCCATCCTTTTCCTTTGGTAAGTATACATCAGATAGAACTAGATATAGCTATATAAATAGTTATAAAACCAACACTAGACTTCTGTAGAAACTTCAGTAGAATTTGATCAACTTGAATTTCATAGGGATTCATTCAAATCTGAAAAAAAATTTGAAAAGTCTTTTGTGTTCCAAAATGAAAACCAAAACACTTAGTTACAACTCTATTATATAGGTAACAGAGAAATAGAAGGGGCTAGAATTCAGGCCCTGCCAGGGCTATGCTTTCCTGCAGTTACATGTTCTCATCCTAGATTTAGAAGGGAAGGTTAAAGCAATCGCAAAAATTGAAACAAGCTAAAAACTCCTTAATACATCTAGCAGCTTTCCCCCCCTCTCAAAACAATAAAGCCTAAGTATGACAGGTTCTTATCTGTACACTGGAGAAAATTCCTCTCAAATCCAAATTTAGCTACCAGTTTAAACTGAGTGACCATATTCCAGGGAGAAAGAAGCCCACCAGCAAAGAGAAGAGGCAACAGACCGATGTTTACACAAGTGGGTTGGTGATTAAACCGCTAAACCATCTTACATCAGGAGGGGGACAACAAAAAGCATGCAAAAGTTACCTTAGTGATTTGCATTTTACTCATAACATTCTATTAAGTTTTCTTCGATTTGTGGCAATAATCCTTCTTACCACTAGGAATTTAACTGGAGTGATGTGTAATTGATCTTGCATCATGGATTGCAAAAGAGCTAATAAATCAGTGACGAGCAAAACCAGCTGCTTAGGAAGTACTTTTTAAGATTTTCTGCTACATTTTTTACCACAGACCATGTAGACACATGCAAATTAAGTGGAAGTCAACAGAACATTTGTTATGCATGAAGTTCACAGAAATAAAGAAGAGACGAGCATAACCTTCACAAAGCTGGGAAAAGGAAAGACGCTAAGAAACAGGCAAGGTAAGTAGCAAAGTCCTAGTCAGAATGAACTGTACTAACTTGGACAAACTTCACGGTTTGGAAGACAATAATGACAGAGATCCTGGACATCTTTCATTCCTCAGACTGTTTCAGGCAGATAAGAGAAAACAAAGGAAATATTTCTTTTGCTGTTGTTGAAAGTGGGTATTTTTCATGCCATTAAATAAAGCTTCGTGTTGTTTTAGGCCTCTCTCAAAACTATTGTTGCTATCATTTTTTGAACAGTTGAACTATAGCCCTTAGACAACATATCTATGGAGTAATGTGAGGAATCTGTGAGGCAATTACTTGTCCTCAAACAAGACAGAAAACCAAACATTCAGGATGTTTCCAAAACAGCTGGGATTTAGACTCCTACTACTGTGAGGCAGCAGTGGCGGAAAAATGCCAGAGCCAAAGGAGGAAATCATGTCAGCACATGCCGAAATCTGTGGAAGCTTCCTGCGGGCAAGCCCTTGTGGGCTCAGCACAGAAGTCTAACAAAAGCCTGAACACGAAGAGCATGACCATGCTTGTGGCACAAATTGAGAGCAGATCACATGCCTTAGAAGCAGTAAGTCCTGAGCCAGGAGCATGTATTGTTTGCTACAACACACAGTAATTATTTCTCAGGCTCTCCAAGAATGAAAAGACTAAGTAACATTTTGTCATCAGCACTGTTCTTGTAAGTTAAGAAAGATGTGGTACAACAGGTACTTTAAAAAAAAAAGATTTTATGCTAAAGAGCTTCTTAAGAGTGAGTGCATAATATATTCAGCAAAAATTAATCAGAACCACTGAGGACACTGGGAGCTGTCACCCCTGCTGTCTCTAGGGCAGAAGCTGGCTGGCAAGGGGTAGCTGCCATTTCTTTGCTACCCTTAGAGTACAGTGATTTTATGAAAACCCTCATCCCACCTTGCTGCTACTGGGAATGACAAAGCATACTCTTCAGCACATGGATGTCCCAGTGCTGTTGGAGAGAGGCCAACACGACAAGAAAAAAATACGCATTCACAAACGGCATCAGAGACAGAAATGTGAAATATTGATATACATGTGTAGATAAATCACAGGAAAAAGTGACCAGCGTGTAGAGTACTGCAGATGTGCGAAAAGAAAGATAAGAAAGCACAAGACTGGAAAGACTGAAATATATGAAGGATCGCAGCTGTCATGCAGTAATTTCAAATAATGCAAAGCTTGTGTTTACAGCAGAATGGCAATCCTTCCATACAGCTAATAGTAAAATTTGCATATATTTTTGCAATTACATTTGATTTTTGAGCTTGAGATTATTCTAAATAAGGTTGGATAGTTTCTCCCCAATGTCCAAAAGTAATGTTTTTTTTTTGTTTGATTGGTTTGGTTTTGTGGTGGTGTTTTGTGGATTTTTTTAAAGTTTCACATTTTTGAAGAAGCCAATTCCCTTCCTCTTCTCTCTCTTAAATTGCTTTTTAAATTAATAAATTTAATTTTCTCTGCTACTGTTAGTAACCTCCTTATTTGCCCAGTAAAAACTCCACCTCCATCTTCTTCCCCAGACATTAGTTCCCACAGCAATTTTCACAAAAGATTCCCTGAGTTGAGTCTTTGAGTTGACCCACACACTGGATGGGACAGGGCTACCAGTAGATCACAAGGTGAATCCTTGTGACATGCTGTAAAACTGAAGACAAATTGTGGATATCTATTACAAATTACTTTTTCCTGATGCTCTATAATAATTAAGCACATTTTCTGATCACTAGCATTAACCTAGAAGGCTTCATTTTGCTATTGTCTGCCACCCTGTTCTCTTTCACAAGTGGATTAACAGAGCTCAAGACAGCAGTAAGAAGCCTGGATGAAAAATTTAGTTTATCTTAATGTGTCTTAAAATCTACCACCTCACTTCTTGATACTATCTCTGGTCCAGACCTAAAGATTCCTCTACTCTTCATGAACTTCAGATTTGGACCATTTGCATGCTAAAGATGCAGCGAACTATATACTCTCCTCATACCACTTTGAAATCCCAGACTTTCAATAGGAAGCTGCAAATCCCTCACCAATACAAAGAAACATCCACAGAAAGCCTCAAGAACAAATCCCCTCTATTTTCTAGATATTGTTTGAAAGAATTTTTGGTGCTGCTGAAATACATACATATACATATGTCAAGCAAATTAGCTATACAATGAGCTCTTCAATTTAATAATTTGTTAAAAGAATATTATTTTTTAAAAAAAACTTCTTTTAACCTGACCATGAGAAAACCTTTATGCTAATAAGACGTCACTTCTTAGCCAAATCACAGGACCTTTAGGATAATTCTTCTGACCGTTAGAAGAATTTAAGTCTTGCAAGGAACAGGACCAAGGAGTGGGGAAGAAGGGTTGTCTGCATATGCATGGGAGAATGGAGATATAGTATTGCAAAAAGGAATGTTAAGCAGACATTGTTCCCAGGAAAGGACATGAAGTTCTTAGAAGTCCTGACCACAAGTTAATATATTTAAGAAACAGGATTATGGAATATTTTACTGATGAAATATTTAAGGGAAAAAAAAAAAACAAACCACTTCAGCAACACGAGAATTAATTATCATCCAGAAGAGGAAAAAAAATCAGATCTAAATGAGTAGTCCCTAAACAAAACTGCTGAAAGACAGTTCAACATTTTCTATCCTGAAGATACATTTTTATGCTCTTTTTAATCATTCGGAGATGATTAAAGAAATCCACACGTGTTCTACATTCAAATAATCTATACATGCAAATTGAAGAAAGGGAAGGAAGAAATAAATTAAAGACGCTCTGTTAAAGCCTATTAGCTTTTGAACACATGTGCTGTCTTATCTACAATGGGATAACTGCATGTTTGTCCTGCAGGAATAACTGTCCTATGAACTAAATGTCATTAACTGACTTTAAAAAAAAAGTCCCCTTCTGAACCTGTACACTCCTAATTCTCTAGGCCAAATAAATACAGCTCAGCCAACTTTAAGTAAGATATTGGAGACAGTCTGGGCATTGCAATAGTCTAATGAGCTTTGTGCTGCCACTGCTGGGCTACTACTTCAGTGAGCTCATTTATGCTGGTTTAGCACCGCTATGTCACGCTCCAGTCTACAGTGCAGAAAGGCCACTGTTTTATAAATTCTTGCAAGATAAGTTATCTGAAGAAGTAGTCTGAATTATCCAAGTTCAATTTAGCCCTTCTGTAATCCTGTATTAGTCTATAAAACTCTGAGAGTTGGTGGAGCACTATGCTCTGTTAATGATCTGAACGTGTTGATTTACACAAGTATAAAACTAGAAATGAAAATATGTGTCTCAAATTTAATTTCTTACCTTGATGAGGTCTCTTGTTTCTTTCATCTAAGATGGATTCTTCACAGACAGAGTAACTTCTCTCTTCACTTTAAGAAGCAGGGATAAGGCAATACTTAAGTATACAAATACGACTACTAAAAATGGTATTTTTCAGATGCACGAGAAATGCTCAAATGGGAAAACTTTGCAAAAATGTTGTCATCCTTATACTCTGTACAAGCAAGAATACAGCATCTGCATTTGTCTTCTATATAACTCGGGCAACAATATCCTGGCAACCACATTTCAATGGAACAAATCCAGGTAATTAAAATCACTAGATCTAGCAACCGTCTCTTTTTATCATCCCACTTGGTAGGCCAGATTACTCATTTGGGAAGTGATGGTCAAAAATCTGCTGCATACAGCTAAGTAAGACATTATCTGTCTCCGAGCTACAGGGCCTTTGATTTTGTTTGCAATTGTCCATTTAGCAGTTTCTTTCACAGCACCATCTTTCCGATAACTTCAAAAATGAACTTTACTGTTTTGTACATGTTATATTTTTTAGACATATGAATAGTTTGGTGGATTGCATTAATATTTTACTAATAATCCTGCCAAGCTCTGTATTTTAAGAATAAAGGCTAAAATGATTAAATTTACTGCATCGATAAACTTGATGCATTAACATCCTGCACCATTTTCACTCACTCAAACATTTTACTAGATTCCTAATACCATTAGTCAAAACCCTGCAATTGCAGACTGGAGACTTCAGCAGTCACCCTGTTCCTCTGAAAAGGAAAACGAGAAGAAAAGCATCTCTATAGCAAAGTACTGATGATTAACTGTTGATTTAGTTCATACCACTCTTGACTAAAAGAGACCTCAAACTGACAGCGTTGTACAAAGTAAAAAGGTAGTCTTGCATTTTGCTTTTTGGATGCATAAATTTAACTGTAGGAAAGTATCTAGGTATCTATATTGGAATTCATTATCTGTAAGATTCAATTCTCAACATTAGATACCATGCTATGACCTCAGTGTCCTCAAAGAAATGCTAGAGAAGACATTCAGAAACAGGCCTTATGGTGACAGCACCCTCATAAGCAAGCACACCAGAGCCGGTAACCTACAGGAATGCTTTATGTTTCTTTGCACCATCTCATTGCACACTTATCCCAAATTCCCACAGTCTAACCTGTCAAAACTACCTTACTCTACTCCTAAAAAGTAGCAATTTCATTAATTTCAATAATAAATTTCTGGTCTAACTTTCTATATCTAAGGTTTCTGACACTTCCACAAGGACACATTTTAGTAAAGTTAAATACCTTGGGGAATCTCAAGGAGTGGAGGGGAAGACAGAAGCCAACACCTTTCAAGAAGTTTGACTTCTCATTCTTTTTCAAGCTTACCTTCACAGCCCTATCAAAAATTAAAATAGGTTTAAATGCACAACGTGAAGCAGATTGTATTCCCTTAATTATATTTTGCCCGGTTAAGAGACTCACTGAACACAACAGGCCCTAAGTATAAAAAACAGTGGCTTTGAATTCTGTACAAACCATAGTCCTGCAAAGACACACAGATACACAGTGCCAGTTTTTCTTACGGATTCAAAGACAAAACACAGCTTTGGAATAGTTCATTCACTTCTCTCCACAGAGTTATTCTATTTTTCTTATCAAAATTCACCTTGCATTTTACCTTGTCAAAAAGCAGACATATTTTTCCCCATTTGATTACTTGCTCAATCACTATCAGCTCACTTTCTACTGCCCAGTTACTGTGCTGAAACTTATGATATGAGACTGGGAAAACCTGACAACGTTTTTCAAACTTACAGCAAAAGAGAAAACCACACAGATGCACACCATCCCCTGCCATCCAAGGGGACAAAACACAATATGCCAACAAGAACAACATACATGACTATCGGCTTCTGCAAAGGATGCCCACCTAGCACTTGAAAAGGGCAAGAATATTTTCATTACAAATCATGAAGTACAGCAGCTTTGGCTATAGATTCAGAATAAATAGTTCACACTCGCCCTATTTTACCTCTGTAAACACAACGATTGCTTGCAATGGCTGGGGTATCTCATCTGGAAAGACTACAGGGTGCTAGCAAAAAGGAATAGATGGGAGCTGAAGGATTTCTTTTGCACTTTTACAAGGCTGCTTTTAAAGTAGTGTAAGATTTTATTCTTTTCAGTAGATATTTTTAAAATTTGATTTATTGGTTACATTTCTTCACAGCAACTCGTGATTTCAAAGTTCTGTCAGTTGTTCTGCAGTGTACAAACAATTCTTCACATGGAAAATGAACTGTATCAATCTGACAACAAATGGACGGCAGCCACCTATTGCACACGCAGATCAGAGAACAAAAGAAAAAAGAAGTGGCAGCACATTTGCGAAGTCTAGCAGAGAAATGAGTCTTAAACCTACGATCTTAGAGACTATTAATACATGTAATAGAGCATGCATTACAATTAATATGTTAAAAATGTCAAGTTAATAAACTCATACTCAATAAGAATGTATTGGACAAAGTTATGTTGATTATTCAATTCTTTAACTACATTTAATCAAATCTACAGAGCAGCCCCTGCAGCATACAAAAAGAATGAGCATTACTTAATGAACTTTTCCACTGCTGTTGAACTTTCAACATGAGGGGAGCTTAAACTTCCAATCTGGGAAACATTACTTTTCCTCAGCATTTCAAAGACCAGGAAAAGGCCAGTGAAAACCGTGTTAGCTGTTAGTGATCAAAGTCACCATGATCAACCACCACTTTTTAAACTTGCCAAAAGCTAACTTTTATCAAGGTTTTCTTAAACAAGTGATGTAATACCAAATAAGTATATTGGTAGCATTGGTATTCAAAAGACAGCAATGGATAAAAAGGAAGCACCACAAGAGTGGTGCCAAGAGATTGTAGGTAGTAGTCACACTGCTAAGACCACCAATTTTTATTATTAGAGCTGAGCATGTAGTCAGTAAATTTGACTGGAATAGTAAGTTCACGGTGCAAATACTATTTTCTTTCTACTTCCTGGAAAAAAAAAAGAGGCTCTCAGGCAGAGAAAACACAAACATTTATAAATTACTAGCAGTAGTTCTCATGAGGTAACACAGAGTCTTCTACAGCCACAACGCTCTACAGCTCACTTTGATGAGAGCTACAGAGCTATAACCACGAGCAGCCAGCGATTGCCTCTGCAGACACTTAAAACAGAGGCGCATTTGCCTTGAAGTAGTAAGCGACTAAAAAAGGAAATCAGACAGTCATTATATCAAATGAATGACAAAGTCAGCTGAGAATAGGTTCAAAATTTAACCTGCAGTGTTCTTCTTGTGTGAGAATATTATTCAGATACACGTTTTAGTAAAATGTTGTATTGTTATGACATTTAAAACTTCTGAAGTGTCAGATCACAGAAGAAGTGATTATACGTAAGTCTTATCATAGCTTAGTGAATGATCAAATATCAGCTATACCTCATTGAGGTTTAAGAAAAGTGGTTTTACCTCACATGGTAGAAATTTGTTTTCGTATCTGTTTAGCTACAGGTGAGCACATACTCCATTACTTCTGACATGTGACAACTGCTCTGTGTTTGAGCCTTGAGATCTGCCACCATATGGTGTTTAGTCTTCCTACCTGGTTTTCAAACATTCTGACCACAGAAAATGACTTTATAGACTTTATGTGTAGCCTAGTGGGTTGGGAGCCAGACACAAAGAGCATAAATTCTACAAAACCAAATATCCCATCTCACTGACCTGGCTTTTTGTCTTACATTATCCATACCACATCATATATTTCTTCAATAAAGGCATATCTCCAAACAAGCAGCACATAAAAAAACCCCAACAACCCAAGGAATGGGACCACTACATCGCTGCTCTAATTAATTCTACTACAGATGTCTTTAAAGACATATTCTTCTTCTCAACAAGAGCATGTCACTCATGCTTAGCTCAAAAAAAAATATGATTAGAAACTCTGGCATATTCTGTTTTTTGGTTTACATAATTCTTCATGATTTCATATACCTTTATTTTCCTTTCCTCAGCTTTCTGACTATTTTGCTCAGAATGAATAACTTATTTGCACTTACCAGACAAGAGACGGTTTATCAGCTTTTAATAAACAACTGTTTTTTCAATTCAAAATCCAGAGCTCATCCAAACTCAGAATTGTGACTTTTGCCACAAAATATGAAAAGTTGTTTGACACAGCAATCTATTCCCAGGGGGCTACAACTTTGCTATATGTGAAAGAAGTACCTACTGAAGCAAATCTGAACCAGTACGGGCTGCCCGTTTCTTATAAAGTACTCCTCCAATAGTTAAATCATTTTACATGCTAATAGATTGGTTTTTTGCCAACAGGCACAAAGCCAGTGAGTGGATTAGGTATATTTACTATGAAAATTATCATATATATTTGGAAGCTTCATTTGTCGAAAGGGAGAAACTGAGTATCTGAGCATGAGAAGAAACTACGTTTGCTAAATTGCACTGTACTGCAAATTAAAACTGCACTGTATTGCTAAAATTGCTTTTGCAAGGCAGAGAGATATTTTAAAATCCATTTATATTTGTTGCAAACTGATTTTACCTAACAGATACTCAGAAAAATAAGGAAGTCTTGGGAAATTTACTTCGCACCACATTTATGCCTCCACCAGCACAACCAGTTAATGCCAGATCTCTTCTTTCAAAATGGGGTTAGTTTTACATTAGAAAGTGCTTTGAAAATTCTACCTGAAATATGCAAGTGCCCATAAACATGCCCTTTGTTTCTAGCACAAAGGCAAGAGCTAGTCACGCTTAACTTTGTATTAGAAATGGCCTTTAACTCAAGTGAAACTTAAAAGACTTGATGAAGAAAGTTCTACTTAACTGCAAGCTAATTTCTGAAAACACACCTACAGAGAATAGAATTCTGAGACCTGCCTGTTTTGCAGTGTGGTTGGTTTTGGTTTTTTTTTTAATTTCCGTTATTAAGTGCTACTGCATTTTATTGATTTTGTTTTCCAGATTTACTCATGTTTCAGAGGACAACAATCCAGAAGTAATACAAGCACTCACTTAAATACTTAGGTTTTTTGGTAGATCCCCAAGTAAGGATTTTCTTTTAAAAGTTGTGAAAACAGCAGGCTGAGATGTTTTGGAAGACAAAGATGTGATCAATAGAGCTTCTCCACTGGCGTGATGCAAGTAAGACTAAGCAAAACCAAAATCATAAAGTCATATGTGATTATTCCATTTATTTCTTACAAAACTTAAAAAACCAACTGCTTAGGAAGGCTCCCAACGCCAGACAGGGCGGCAAGTGCCCTAAAAGACATGAACAGATTTTTGAAGACTTATAGAAGTTAAACACTCCTTCCTTTTAAGTAGGGATACTGCTAGCTAATCCAAACCCACTGAGAATAAATGTATGTTTGTCAAGGGGTGACAGTGTGACGCCAGAAGAATATTTTTTAATTGCAATTGTTTATAAAATTCAGGGCACTGATATAAACTACACAATACATACACAAACACAAGTTTGCAACCACACTAGTTAATGTCTGCTTAAGAGGCTTTAAGTCCAAAATATCACTTCCTAACTGAGGGCCTTATTTTACAGTCTTTGAATTCTTTAAAAATAGGTTTTGTCTGAAGGTTTTGGGGATATAATTATTACTAACAGCACGTGATGTCTGCGACAACCTTTTTGCATGTTTATGGCTGAAGGAACCATCTCCGAGGGAAAAATTGTATCATTTGCGACCTGAAGAAAAGCAGGTTTCAGAATCATTTAAACCACACATGTCACATGAAACTAAGAAGCAGAAATACTTTCTTCATGCTAAGCGAGGAAAAATGTATTCCCACTCAAAGAACCTTTTCTTCTATTTGCAAAGTTTTATAACAGTCTTCACATAGATTTCAAATTGAGTTTTTCACCTGAAATATTTCAGCACATTAGCAATATCTAAATTTATTCATGACGTTGTTTGCTTCCGTAAGGTATTACGGGTTCAATGAGATGAATTAAACATCTACTCTCCATTCTACTGGATGCATAACTTTAATTTACAAATTTGTATATTTTTCTGCATAAAAAGTCTGCTGGAGAATGAAGCAAATAAACACCATAGACATCCCTTTGATAACATATCTTCATACTTTATTAAAAATAGATTTACTTGGCAAAGTTACCTGCTTGGTAAAATTATTTAAGTCAATTTCTCCCAGGTTATTCTTACCAACTAAATATATCAAGAGGAAGCATGTTTAGACTACCAGCTCTTCAGGACAGGGACAGTATTACTTTTACAATGTCAGGAACAACAATGTTAGGATCTGTGTGCCCTACTGCTCATTAAATAAGTAACTGTTGCTGAAGACAGATGGGTAAGTACGATCAAAAGTTAGCACTCTGTTTCTCCTTTTCCCTCCATTATTTATTGAAGGAGTTTGGATTTGTTTACAAAAAGGCAATAACACCAAAGTTCTGATTTTTTTTTTTCCCTGAAAATGACTGAAGAACAAGCTTGCAACAACAAAAAAAATAAATCAGACCATAATTTATCATTTATATATAGCTGTCTTAACAACAGTCTTTAATCAAAAGCACCTTTATGATTATATTATATGCCAAAACAGTAAACATAGAAAAGAGAAGTATATCTTCACATTTCATACCACGTGCTTGCACATTATGATGGTAATCTGACATTTAAATGAAATGAATGCAAATTCATGCCAGGGATATAGAGACGTACATGGATATACCAATTGGACATAAGTCTTTTGGGACTGAAGCAGAAAATGAAGGAAAAAAAAATACCAGTGGTGCTTAGAACTTTGAAATTTCACAGTTTACATATTCCTGTGTAGGTCAGACTACTCAGTCTTTACAGGGAGAAAGAAAACAAGTATTACCCTGCAGTGCAGAGAAAATGCATACATCTGAGGTCCCACCCGCTTCAGGGAAGTCCTCAAGAATTTTGCTGTTGATTTTAGTAAGAGTTCGATAGAGCCTGAAATGACTGACTACAAGAAAACTACTGTCCTTGTCCTGTTCACAGCTTTATGCACAGTTCACTGAAAAGACAGGCCTTTCAAGATATTTGTTGTAAGAAGAAATGCCTGCTTTCCCAATTAAATATTTTGGCACTCATTCTCATGAACTTACCAAGGAATGTTGCTATTAAATGTATTATTCTCAACAGTCAGATCCTAAGACCAGCATGGTACTTTTAATAATTATTATTAGCTATTGTGAGCAGCTTCTATTTATCTTATTCTTCCCCGCCTTAGTTATGACTCATGTTCTCCTCTCACAAAAAAAAAGTAAGAGCAGTTAAACAGTGGATTAAGTTTCTCCTTTTGCTGCTTGAGATGGTTACTATCCATCACTTCGCTTCCTTTAGAAAAACACAAGCACACATGCCCTGTTAATGAATCTGTGACGGGTCGACAAAAACCATAAAAGTGTGTTTTATCAGCTACAAATAAACTGGCTGTAACAAAAATTATTATTGTCATTACACTTGCTGAAATAATTGCATTGCTATAAAAAATGCATCCCATGATAGTTATGAACAGAGGAAATATTAGGCTGCTGAACAGCAAGAAAACACAGGTTTAATTCCCTCCTGTGGAAACAAAAGCAATAAAATTATCTATGCAACAACAATAAACAAATCAAAAACCCAACTAAACAAGAAACCCTCTTTGCTATAAACTAACAGTACCTGATGTCTAAAATCCTACTTCATTACAATTTCTACCTTTCTCTACTAGTTTGATATACAAATAAATCCTTACACTGCTGGTTTACTTTCAGTTACAAGAGCTTATATTTGAATGTGCTACAAATTTTGTAGTTCCAGCTCAGGCTTAAGAAAAAAAATAAAAATAAAAAAAAAATCAAACAAAAAAATCCAGCCAGAGAAAAAAACCCAACCCCCATAAACAACCAAGAAAAGGATTTTCTCAGGAAAAATGACTACTGTAGCAGGATTCCTTATACATCTGATGTTTTGCAGCACTGTGTTATTAGAAGGCTCAGACTGTTAAGGTTCTATCTCACCTCTGGGTTTCATCACTGAAACCCAAATGAAGTCAACGGAAGTGTGCCAAGGCACAGCTTGCTTTGGGCCATTAACTAGTATCCTGCTAAGTGGTAATGTCAGGGAAATTACACGTGGGGTGGGACTAGGAGAGGTAGCAGTGACAGGGAAGATAGTTAAGCATTACATTATTAAAGTATGTTTACTTGCCCCATCATGATAGGCTCCGTTTACAAATGCTTAGTTTGCTGAAATGTAGTTATAACTCTAAACCAGTGTATTTCAAACGAAAGCTTTAAAAATTGTCTTGACTAATAAAATAGGCAAAAATTTGGAATTTAAATTAATTGCAATATGTTTTCAGATGTGTCTTTGGGTTTNTAAAATAGATTACTTAAATAATATCAACTTGCCAATTATTCCTCAGTGCTGTACCATCTGCTCAGTTCTAAACCTCCATTTCCACTTGCGGTGTTGAAAAAAATTGCCATTAAATATCTGTGAGCTGAGTTACTGCTTAAGAAACTTGACTCAAAGAATATAGGAGAAGCTACAAACCTTAACCAAGCCCAGAAGCCTGTTAGGACAGACATTGTACAGAACTAAGTGTACACACAACCTCTCGCTTTTGGAAATATAGCTATTGAAGTAATTTACCATTTTTTATAAAAAACAATTGAATGAATGACAGGTAAATGCTTGTATCCTTCCTTTATATGGTTGCTTTGTCTACATTTCACTAGTAAAAGAACCTATAGATAATCCACCACTACCAGTGTCAGTCTTTCCAAAATAAAAGGAAAATTCCCACCAATTTTGTTTTCCAAATCAGAGGTAGAGCACTGGCATAAAACTTTTTGTATGAGATACACTGACCTAATCTGTTTGCTTTTTTCGAAGTTTATTGTAGATAATTAGCTACGTGGATTTGTGAAGATGTACTACATACAGTTGCTTCCAGTTCCAGGAATCCAAGAAGCATGTTTATAAGTGCCCCTATGAGTGTTTACAAGAAATTCCCTTCCCCTCACTTTTGTGTTTTTTGAAGGTTCAGAATAAATTTTGGGGAAGGAAGGCTTTTAAATTCACTCTACAATACAAAAAGCATTTAAACATCCTTGACAGTAAATCCCACTTATTTAATTTTAAACAAAAATTTTTGAACAAAATTCAAGTTGCCAGAACAAAAGCAGCACCTTTTCTGTATATTAATGAATTTAAAACTTCCTTGAAAACTACTAAGGAAACATATGGATAATTTCACAGTGAAGTGTCATAAACCAAAGCCCTACAGAGGAAAGTAAAAATAAACAATATCCTTTTCTCTTCACTCATCCCATTAGAATAGTAATAGAATATAAACCAAGCAAGAGAGCAATTGGTCATCCTCACAGAAAAGTCACCCAAAGACTTGCAACTAGATTTTACAATATTAAGATAACAGGGAGAGTTTTGTGATCTTTTCTACAACTTGCTACCTCATCATGTAAAACGAGACAATGATGTATAATTTTTTTTTTTTTTTTTAAAGAGTATGTGAAATGGAATCTCATCACGCAAGTATAACAGTGTTTGACGGCCGTTTGAGGGCAACATGCTAGGGTTTGGGGCTGAGGGAGGAACACCAAAACACAGGATGTTACATGAAAGGTCTATAGTGCCATGTGCTTGAGCCTAATCAGTCAAAATAACTTGGATCTAAATGTCTAAAATCATTACTCTTTTTTTTTTTTTTAATGTAGATTTAGTACCTACCTCTGAAAGCAGTAAGGATATACATCTCTTTTGCAATCTACCAGGTATAATTCCACCAGTTTACCCACACAGTTTCACATATCTCAACTCTTTTCAGTGACTTGATGATACAATGTGTGACCTCGCATTCCTTTTCACCAAGAACACTCCAAACACTCACTGCAAGGAGGATTGTCAGCAAGAGTGCTACTATTTACACTGGTGTTCACCACTGTACCTTAGGAGTTAAGAGCAATATTTTAAACAAAGGCCGTTTGTAACTTCCACATTGTTAAAATTGGTCAATCCCTCATCATGCTCCCAATATCCCTTCTAAGTTATATTTTTTTGCAGGAGAGATACAACTTTACAGTAGGGGCTCTTCCCATATTAGCACTGCTGGGATTATCAAGTTGTGAATTTTGTGTTGCTTAAAGCCCAGCCACTACACAATCTCAGCCAATACTCAGAAAAGACAGTATTGTCATCAGCAGTTGTCCTAAATGGAATTTTCCTCTTGGAGCCATGCAAGGCACAAGTCTTCCACACTGTGCATCATTTAAAACTCACTACAGAAGTGCTTTCTCACCTCCATGCCACCATCTTTCTTCACACCCAACTATCACATTACCTTCACAGAGATTTATGTCTACCTGTTCTACAACTAGTAACACTCATCCGCAGATCTAATGTAAAATCTTTATTGTTGAAATCAAATAGAAAAAAATACCTCTGCCAATGCTATCTAAACAAAACATAAAGAGATCTTCATTGTTTCGAAATTAAGAGTATTTCAGAATTTTTGAAAATAATGCATTAGGTTTTCTTTAAAATAACATGGTAATTGGGCGTACATTTTCTGACTGTTTTATTATTCCTACATGACAAACATTCCCATCCATTCTTAACAGTGCAAAAAATAGATTGTCTATTCACTTGGACTTGCCTCCAACTTTTAGACAAATTAGATAATAGTGGCAGAAGGAGTAGTCTCATGCTGCTTCACGAACTGGAAGTACTGGGAAGCACAGCGCGGATACACAAACCGGGCCCACCCAAGCTGTGTAGGCCTCGAAGCAGTGCAACTATGCTTATAAAACATCATAAAATGGCTGCCAAAGTTCTGACCACAACTGAAACACATACAATACTCAAGCTCTGCTGGGTACTGATAACAGAACAGTCCAGGCCTAGTCTGCATCCAACTAAAGATCCACAGCACTTCAAATTCCACATCGACTGGTGTTTTCTCTTGCGAGGATATATACAGAACGACACTTAAAAATGCATGTGGCTCTTGCGGCCATTTTCCTGAGCTAGTTTAAACCAATTTGTTTGGATAGTTGCCAGGAATCTAAACTATCCATTTAACTAAACCCCACTGCTTACATTAAAGGAGTAGCTAGCTAGCTAAAAAGAGCTAGAATTTGAGCTAAACAGCTTTCAAACTTAGTTGATTTAATTAAGAGCAAAAAGTGCTTTTAAGATGCCAACAATCTCTTTGAGTTGTTTCAGTTTGCCATCAATAGGAGTAGGCAAACATTTGTGTTACTTATGAGAGCGACTTAATACTCTTAGTATTCATTTTACTAGGAGCAAAGAGAGAATTTAAACAACAGATGTTCTCCTTTTTAGCAGTTCACATTAATATGTAGAATGACAAGTATTTAGTCTGAATAAACAAGTTTGTCAAAAAAAAAAGATTGAAAACTAGACACTGAGACGTAACAAGGCTTTCCAGACTGAAGACAGTCGTAAAACATTTCTTTTAAAATCAATTATACAAATACAGGATTAGTGCATCCAAATGGTTTAAGTAAACGTCAGCAGTGCTTTTATGTGACATGAGTATCACTAAACGCCCTAAGGTAGCATTATGTTCAGTATTTTATAATATACACTTGTTCCACAGCTCGGAAGTCTGCAATTTTATCTAAAATACACTCTTGAAAAGCACTGCAGAATCGGATAAACTACAGGAAAACGCTATATCCTACAAAATTCAACAGTTTACTATTTTAGCCAATAAATGTTTAGCTAATATAAGCAAGCAGGTTGAAAAAAAAGGAAGCGGAATTAATTCGAGTACTGATGACAGGCTAGGACTGTGTTTATATCAAAAAAAAAAAAAAAGAAAGAAAAAAAAAGAAATAAAACCTATGGATTTGTCCACAAACTCAATATAGCACATCTTGAAGAAAAGGTTTTAAATATGAGAGCAATATTCACCCCTTTAAATTCTGCCTGTCACTATCTCAACTCTCCAATAAAGGTGTAGAAAAAAAAAAAAAAAAATCAGTCATACTATTGAGTAGGAAATACTACAGAAACTACTTAAAAAAACATCAACTGTAAGACATTGTTTCAATCGAAGCTACATAGATATAACTGTACTGGTCAATCTTGCCCTGCATAAATATAGATGAGATATTCACAAGATTTTTAATTTTTTTTAGATGCTTGCCTATTATTATTAAAGTTGATGTGAACATATAAGAGCAATTGTTAAAAAACACTATTTCCTGACCTTGTAAACAAAATGCTAAACATTTTTTTTCCCCCTAGTATTATTCAGACAAAATAACTACACTTAGCACTGGGCATGCTTTGCATCCAGTCTTATAACTGGATATAAAAGTAGTTTGGAGAGAGAACTGATCTGATTGCAGGTTGTTATAGATTACCCAACAACGTAGACACGTTATCATGCCCCTATTGATCGTATTCAACTTTGAATTTGGCTGAGACAGAGATTGACCCGATGACCTTCAGAGTCCCCTTTTATCATAAATTATTCTGCGATTCTATGAAGGAAAACTGAAAAAACATGGCAATCTTTTTAAGAACTTCATTATTATTCTATTTATACCTCAATACTGCCCTCTGCTGATGTTTATACAGCTTGATTTTTTGCATGGAAAAAATTGCAAGGCTATGTTGTGTGAATGCTTTAACACTTTTCCTGCCCGCAAATGAAGGAAGGAAATAATTGAAGAATGTTCTTGTTTGCTAATATTCAAATCAGTACAGCAGGTTGAATAGGTTTATAGCAGACAATGTAAGTGATCAATACCTTTACCACATCAGTTTGGAAAGTGTACACGCACTGAAGGTCAAAGTAGATCTCTTCTCTCTTATGCTATAAAAGACAGGATACTGCACAGCATATCTTTAGAGCTACAGAACAAATCTATCCAGAATGTAAAAAGCTCCAAAGAACTATCAGCCTTTTTTCCCCACAACAACAGGAAGTCCATGCAGGTGACTTGCAAGAGGAGATGAAAAAGCATATGATGGAGAAACCTCCCAAACCTGGAAGATCAGAGTGATCAGAATTAGCAGCCATTCATCCCCAGCTACATGACCTGGGGATATATATTTTATATATACAAAAGCATGCAAGTGCTAGAGAAGACAACATAGCAAACATTATAATCTTTAGTAGAGAAAGGATTTTGGTGTAACTTGTCACAAACTATTGGCAGGTTCTACTTAGGAGGACAATATCAAAAAATGCTTTTAAGACAGGTAAAATTATGTATGTAGATGTATATAAAAATCAAAATAATGCAACATACAACAGAAAGCCAGCTTCCCTAAACACTTGTCAGGATCACGACTGGCTATTTTAGAAATAGTTATAATGCTATTAAACCTGCTATAAAGCCTTGCAAAAGAAAGTCAAAGTTTTCCCTTCCACATTCTCAGTCTACTTTTTCTAAGCAAAATTATTCTTTTCTCCAATGCTTACACCACGGTAAAATCTTTGAAGTGTTCTGTGAAAGTGTTTTGTGTTTGTTTGTATCTAAAGGTACCATTGACTAAATTTGTTCACGAGTTCGTTTTTTCTTTTGTAACCTTACAGTCTCAACAGTTAATGTGAGATTGCACTAAACTAACTGTATTCCCCAGTTAATGAGTAACATTAGCGTATTAGAAATTACCATGGTAGAACTTTTCCAAGGGGGAAGTAATAGAGGTACTTTTGTATTAGAGTTATATCGGAAGAAGTGTTTGCAAAAGTGACACTACCGATCACACGTATGTGATTTCAAAGGATTCATGTTTTTTACCTCTGCTAAAAACATGTTTAAAAGCCTTTGATAAAGCAGCATGTGTTTAAAAAGAACCAAATAGGCTGCTCCATTTACATGCCCATAGTAAAAATACAAATTACACTAAAGAAAGCTAAAAAAGAATCCTTTTCTATGTACTGCTGAATGTGACAGAACAGCATTAAACATCAGCAAGAGAAATCCAGGCTGTGCTTCCTGAAAAAACAGTAGCAGCAAAATGAAGCAATGAAAGTGATCACCAGAAGCATTGAAGAGTTTCCATCACTGCAGTTTCAGACAGACTAGTGTCAGTATTGTAACCCTTGTGTACAGCTTCTGTGCACAAAATGGCACAGCTAAATTAAGAAAGCAGCAGAGATTTTAGAGATTATGTTAGAAAATACAACTACCCTTTACACTGTTAAGAAAGGACTCAATACTAGAAGTACACCTGACTAAAAAAAGTGAGAATCTGAGGCATATGTACCTGTTCTGCCAGAGTCACGTAACTGCCAAGGTATTATGTTTACCAGTTTTGCCTACATGAGTTGCCTAGTTTGTTGCGTGAGTTGTGTTACATTTGATTAATACCAGAACTGAACACTGTTCAGGCATTAAATCCTTTAACTATTTAAACATGTTTCTCTCAGAAGTTTTGTGTTTCCAGCACATTATGAATCACCATACACACACCTTGAAACTGCAAAATAATCTGCTGAGGTGCAAATGGGAGCCTCTCTATACCCAGTGAAGATAATGACCAGAAGGATTAACTTGTGAAAGTCGCATCTTCCTTCACTTAAATGATCTGACCTGTATGCATGCATAGTCACCCAATCGATATAAATAAACTTTTACTCATACTTGAAGAGGCAACATAGTTCTGGGAGTTTCTTTGCTGGCTTCTGAATCAACAGAATTCTTGACTGAGTTCCAGCAGCAGCTCTATTAGTGGTGATGTACAAGCCAGAAAGAATACAACTTGCCTTTACGTCCCAGGCTGAGCTTGCAGATAGAAACAGATTTATTTAAAACCCATACTGCATTATGGTTAGCAATTCCAGCAACAGAGGACTACAGGATACTAACAGTACCACTCTTGCCCTTTAGCAAATGAAATAAGCTCTGAACTCCAGGCAGAAATCCATATGCAGTTTACTGAGAGAGGTCAATCTCATTCCTTGAGCTATTCAGTTTTACTCGCTTTGAGGGATGATAGATGTTGTTCTATTGATATGCAAACCCAATTTCCAGGCAGTTTGCAATTCAGTATTCCCAGCCTAGTAGCTTGCTGCTGCTGGCAACTGTAGCCTAGCTTGCATTAGCAACATGGATTGAGAATATTAAATCCAGTATGTCCCTGTATAACCACCCTGACATATCAGAGAATACTGATTTTAAAGATGCCGTAAGAAGGGGGAAGGAATGCCTGGAAACTTAAAACTACATTTTTTTTCCTTCTCTCCATACATTCTTTCTGTTACCGGCTTCTGGGAAGTTACAATTAACAGACACTTGTTCAGCTAAATTACTTTTAAATGGATATTCGCCGCTGCTCACACACAGGCATTATCCATTTTCCACATGGCTTTAGAAGTTGAGCAAGACAGTACACTCAGAGCAATACATGGAAATCGGTTCCAAATTATCTAGTGAACCAGTGCCTAGAATATGTCCTTGCATCTTAAAATAACATTTGCTGCTGGCTGGTAACAGTTACTGGTTCTTTTCCAGTCTGAAGCCTTAATTCAAGAAGATAGCTAGGCAGCTCGTGAAGTTAAGAATCAATGGCTCTGCTTGCCATAGATCAAATTATCTGTAAACTTGTTACATGTTGATAGGAGGTATGAAAATGATCTTCAAGTATGGCATCCATCCACATTACATCTCAAATAACTGAACAAAATGTCCCTGGCCTTCTAAGAAAAATGTAGAAATAAACACATCAGGCACTAGACAGAAACACAGAACAGACATTTCTTTAAAAATAATTAATAGCTAGATACACATTGAGCTATTACTGGAGCTTTAAAGTAATCTGATTTACTTTTTTCATCCACCAAGTAAAATGATAAAAAACCAAAGTGTTTTCCATTATTAATAATAAGATGCATGTTAAGACATTACACAATCATTGGCATAAAGGTCAAGTATTAAAGGTTCACTTTTTCCTCTTGAGATTAAATAAATGGCAGAAAACATACCTACTTTACAGCTACTAATTAGATCCAGTAGAATAATAATTTCCATCCTGAAGGAAAAAAAAAATAATTACTGGGGGTTTTTGCCCATATAAAGATGATTCTCCCCCCTCCCCAAGTTATTAGTGTGCTCAACAAAAATGAATGATTTCTGTTTAAAAAGTAAGAAAAAGATGTTAATGAAATGGAGATGGGGGCAGGAGTGCATAGTTACATGAAAATACCCTGGTGAGAACATGAAGTAAACCTTAATAAAGCCTCAACATCACTGACAATTAACACTGTGATTAAAAGTAAATACTGCTCAACCTGTAACTGTGTATTCTAGCAGTGTTTCTATTAAGGTCAAAGAAAACATCCATGAAATCTAAGTTTATGGATATGTAAAGAGACAAAAGAGGTAGGTTACTATTGTTTATTATACATTAAATATAACGTGTAAGGAAGGCGTAAGTATCTATCTGTGTGTGTGTACATACACTTTATTTCAAAACAAATATTTATTTTTACATTCCTCATTAAAAAAAATTGATCTTAAAAGGTTGTGGAATAAGTTTTTAATACCTTTAAATGTTTACTCAGAAAAATATTTAAAAGACAGGTTTCAAAAACTGACACAGGACCCAAACTTGCAGGTCTCACGTTAAACTTCACCTATTCAAAACATCTATACAAGTAGGATCTATATTAACATATATTAATTTATTATGTATTA
>VWZK01007869.1:535751-586618 GCA_013396935.1 Baryphthengus martii | reverse complement strand
AATATATATTATCATACCCTGTTTCTGCAACATCTGTGACATTCAACCTTGTCCTCAGGCAGACTTGGGATTTTGTTCAGAAGAATTCTGTGCTGCAAAAGAGATTGATAAGAACTTTCCATTTATTATTTTTTTTAAAACTAGATCAGAGGGTATTTGCAATCACAGGCTACTGAATGTATCTTTCAGATCTCATTTCACAGGACAGAGCTCTGTCCACAAAAAGTAAGGGCATTGATCTGTTTAAACTTTGTCACTTTAAACGCTTAAACAAAAGTGAAAAGAGTTCTACAGAAGGAATTAAAAAAAAAAAAAAGAAAAAGAGAGAGACATGGAAGAAAAGTAATTCAGAGAGGAGACAATAGATGTTAGACACAAGAAAATTAATTACTTTTTTCTATTTAATTTCTATGTATAGAAGTTAGTATATAGCTTATATCATAAATCACATTAACGAAAAGGACATTGAAAACAACCAGCCATCCCCAGGAAATGGAGGAAGTTTTGTTGACATATTCCCAAAAGCTTTCTTCATATCCAGGCTGATTCTCAGGCTTCATCCTTCCTGAGAATTTCAGCACAAGTGTTCATTGTTATTTTTGGAACTAATTTCTGGACTCAAGCACTTGCATGTACAATGTGCTTTCCTTTCCTTATACTTTCTGTTAAAAGCTTGGGGTTTTGCACAGATTTCAGAAAGAAAATAATTGTTTTAACAGCGATACAAAGCAAGGCAAAGATATTTTAAATAAGATGTAGTCCCCTCACTACTTTTTGTAACATTTTCACAAGTGCAGTCACAATAGAAGACACTGATTTCTGTACCTATTTTGTAGTCTTTTCTTACTTTCCATTTTCAGTATACAAATAACATTCCATTGAATATGGAAAGTATATTTTAGTTTAAGCATTTTATGAAAATAACCATCATTATTAAATTTCATTATTTTATGTCGAAGTACCCATAAAAAAATGATGAAAAATAACTTCATGAAAAACACTAGAGGATGATAGAGATACTAAATCTCAATGTTCTTGGGTTAGCTGCTAATATCTCTGTTAAAACATTAGGTGAGTTTGATCTATGTGTTGAGCAATTTCATTTCAAGGAACGTAGTATCAGAATTCTGAAGTCCTCCTGGAAGAAAGCTTTGGCAAAAAATAATGTAGTCTCCATCTCAAAATTTTTTTTTCTTTTAAAAACTTTTGCTTTGTTCAAGCAGAAGCTTTTGTAAAACTAAGTATTTTATAATGAGACAGAATAGCAAAATTCCTGAAGTTCATCATAAGCTAATGCTGTGTTTTGAACACCATCTCTCTCTAGGTGCGAATCTGATTAAAAGCTGAACGACACTAAATCTTCTTAATAAACAATCTATACTAGAAATCAGTGATACCTTCATTCTTTCCATACCAGCACTGCAATTTCATCCAATACCTCTACGATCTTTTGTATAATCCTCACTTGTTCTCATAATTGCTGACATGCATTTGAAATCTATAACGCTATTGCGTAATTCCTGAAAAACCCTTCACTAGGAAGGGAAGGGGGAAAAAATTACATCTGCCCTTGCTAAAGTAGCTCTTTGTGTATGAGGTGTTTAGCATTCAAATAAAATTTATCATTGCACAACTAGGTTTTTATCAATCACAGCTTCCTGGGACAGTAAGCATGTTTTTGGCATGTTGGAACACACTGAGGGCAAAGCAAAAAGACGACTGAAAAATGCAAGGCTGTGACTAGAAAAAACACGGGACAACTCCATGGTATAAACCCAAACCTTCTGTAAACAGAACTCTGGATAGTGATCTTTTAGTTGCCTGAAGATGGCAATAATGACAGCACACTTATAAAGCATTTCATTGACAGCTTTATATTTAGAATCTTCGTGAGTTTTTAAGCATTAAAAAAATAACTTTATACAATTGCACTTGCGNACGGCGGCGGCGCGGCTCGGTCCCGGGGAGGGGAAGGAGGGGGTGCGCTGGGTGATGCGTGCCTGGGCGCGCGCGTTTGTCGCTCGCTGCCTGTCGTAGTTTTGTCCCAGGCTCGAGGGGCGGTGTCGCTCCCTTCCCTGAGCGGGATTAGTTGCGGGGATCGCAGGTGTATCGCTTTGCTGAAAGAAACCCAAACCTCCCTTCACCGGAGCCTGTCGGTGAACGGTGCCTGCCCTCTGGTAGCCCTAACCTCCCCGCCCTTGCCCAGTGGCCGTGAAGGCGAGCTGCTGGGAGCCGTCTGGCAGGCTCCGGGGTCCTTCGGTACCACACGGCTCTGCGGGAGGGGCAGCCTCTTCTCCCAGTATACATGCTTCAAGCATAGGCACCCTCGGGAGTGAAGATCCCTGCTGGAAACTGCATCTCATCTTCAGTTTCTGCTTGTCTACAGTGTCCTTGTCCAGCTAAATCCTCCCCTTAGGTCGTTGGACACTAATTTTTCTGTCCTGACTTGTAAACAGCATGCGTCTTCCTAAATCAGCATATAGGCACAGGTAGGGCAGGTGGTCAACTCTGTAAAGTTACTTCAGTGTGAGTTTAAGAGTGCTGTAGAATTAAATGGTAACACAGATAGTTAATATTAAAGGCAGTGTGACTGAGTAGCAAGTGAACTAACAGACAGTTCAGTTGTGTTTCCAAACCTCCCACCTTGGGAATATCTGTTCCTTTCTTCTCATTTTCCATATCAGAAGCGTAGTCCAGCGTGGGGAAATCATACTTGTAAAATAATGCTTGTGTGGTGAGAAGTTGTTGTCATATGGTCATGATGACTACAGTTGTTAATATTCAGAAATTCAGTACATTCTTCATTATGTTTGCCACTTCAATAATCCCTTAATTTTGTGGGGACATGAAGATCACTTTCTAAAATTCCAGGGCTCCGAGATAAACTTAGGTATTGGTTCTCTGATATCAAAGTGCTTGGAAGATTTTTGAGTGTATCCTAGATCTTTGTATTACCTGTAGGAAAAGATTTAGAAGTTCAGCAGTGTGCATTCGGGTTGGTTATTAGCAGAACTGTAAAAATTCTGAGCCTGAAGTCTATAGTGAAAGAAGCTCAGTTGACATCTCTGCTCCTTCTCCCTGACCGGCATCCCAAACATTGGCCTGTCTTTTTCTCTGATACTTGTGAGAGGCCACCACTTCTGTCTTATACAGAACACAATACATTATCACTTCTTTCTTTGTCCATATCCTTGTTTAAACACACAAACACAAGTAATTATTTATGCTTGGTGATCTGAAATGTACAGCTTCTTTTGAGCTCAGTGATAGATAACATTGTTAATGCTTTGTGAAAAGAAAATCTGTATTGTTTGTTTCTAGGTTATTGAGCTTGACTTTGATCAGTTACCTGAAGGTGATGAAGTCATAAGTATACTGAAACAGGAACACACTCAACTGCACATATGGATTGCCTTAGCGGTGAGTAGAGATACCAGATTTATATTTAAATATTATATTCAGATGATAAAATAATAATTTCCACTCCCTTTTACGACCAGGGATAACTGTATTCTGAACAGGAACTTAATGGGGCTATTCAGTTGCTGTTTCTAGGCCAGATATTTCTGATTTCACATATGCATATTAAGATTTTAATTTGATCTTTTTTTTCATAAAACAATGCTACTTGAGGCCTGCTCTCTAAGTTTTCTTTTTCTCAATCCATAGTTTTTGTGGTTTGTGCCCTTGATTGTGTACCTTATGAAAAAGGAGGGGGCAGTATCTATACTATGGAAAGTATGATCAAATGTGCAAAATGTCAAAGAAGTTCAGAGGAAAAACGTTTGATTCATTGCTTATAAATAGCTGTAAGACTTCTGTCTTAATGTGAAAACGCTATGCTGCGATGATGACAGAAAAGTATTTGGCAGTATCGGAACACCTTTGTCTCATTGTCCCTACATTTATGCCCGATTTATCCTTACATTCTGGAAAAGGAATGTGTGACACCTAAAGCATCAGCTTGATGTGTTACTTACTCACTGGGGTAGAGTTGTTTGTTCACACTGTTTGTTTTATAGCTGGAGTACTACAAACAAGGAAAAACAGAAGACTTTGTGAAGCTGTTGGAAGCTGCACGCATAGACGGTAACTTGGACTACAGGGACCATGAAAAAGATCAGATGACGTGTCTGGATACTCTGGCAGCGTACTATGTACAGCAGGCTCGGAAGGAGAAGAACAAAGATAATAAGAAGGAGCTCATTACACAAGCTACCTTGTTGTATACTATGGCTGACAAAATTATCATGTATGATCAGGTAAAACCAAAAGCTGTTCACAAATTCATATTTGTGAAGTATTTAGTGACAGTGAAGAAAACAGGTAGGGATTCACTAAAGGGAAGATATAAATTGCTTAGGCTTTAAAGTCTGCTGGTGTAGTACATGTAAGCAAAACTTTTAAGTATCTGAAATGTGTGCAGTGCCACCATGAGAAATTATCTCTAAGTTTGGGATACCTGATAAAACTATGACTGTTGACTCTTGGGGACTGGGAAGGAAGAACTGGTTGTTACTCTCTTACTTGATACGTGAACTTCAAAAGTGGATGATGAGGACTCTCTTTGTTTTATTTTTCTTCTTGCTGTAAGTGAAATAAATTAATCGTAGAAAGCATTATAGCATAGACAGTTGGTCTTTCATGTAGTCTAATCTTCATATTTTACAAAGATAAAGATATTGCAATTTTTTTTTTTCTTATCTAGAACCACTTGTTGGGAAGAGCCTGCTTTTGTCTGCTTGAAGGTGATAAGATGGACCAAGCTGATGCACAATTCCACTTCGTGCTCAACCAGTCTCCAAATAATATTCCTGCCCTTCTCGGTATGAGTTTATGGGTATTTGTGTTAAAAACAAAAAAGGTCTCTCCACTTGACTTTTGGAATGAATTATGTGCTTAAGAAGAGGGTGCATATGTGAGTAGAGAGACAGCATGAGATAAAGCGTGCACTTTTCACAAGAAACACATGGTAGAGATGAAACTTGGGAAGTATACATAGGTGGAAGAGCTAGGGAAAAGCATAGTGCTAGCTAGCACCTTCTGAGACCCATGGGCGTACATCCAGCCCAACTACTTAGGATTCCCTGATGGTGCCAGTGAAGCTGTACACGCTGTCAAAGGTGAAGATACCAGTAGTGAGGGGTCAGCGGGCTGTAATGCTTGTGTTCTGATTTGTTCATTAATTAATCTAGTCTTAGTAAATGTCTTTCCTCTGGACCAGGAAAGGACTATGTTTCTGCAGAAAACTATGAGACTAAATTTTATGTATTCCTGTGTTTTGGGGTTTGTTTGGGTTTTTTTTTATATACATGCCATCAAAGATCATAAAAATTGTAGGTATCTGAGTTTTTCTGTTAGTTTTGAACTGTAATTTTTGAAAATCAGCACAGCATAAGTTTACCAAATAATACTTAAGAGCTTCTGATTGATGTCTGCTTTGTTTATATTTCTGATGTATTTGTAACTGGTATGTTATAACAGGTAAAGCGTGCATTTCCTTCAACAAGAAAGATTTTAGAGGAGCCCTTGCCTACTACAAGAAAGCATTNTCCTTCTCCCTGACCGGCATCCCAAACATTGGCCTGTCTTTTTCTCTGATACTTGTGAGAGGCCACCACTTCTGTCTTATACAGAACACAATACATTATCACTTCTTTCTTTGTCCATATCCTTGTTTAAACACACAAACACAAGTAATTATTTATGCTTGGTGATCTGAAATGTACAGCTTCTTTTGAGCTCAGTGATAGATAACATTGTTAATGCTTTGTGAAAAGAAAATCTGTATTGTTTGTTTCTAGGTTATTGAGCTTGACTTTGATCAGTTACCTGAAGGTGATGAAGTCATAAGTATACTGAAACAGGAACACACTCAACTGCACATATGGATTGCCTTAGCGGTGAGTAGAGATACCAGATTTATATTTAAATATTATATTCAGATAATCAAATAATAATTTCCACTCCCTTTTACGACCAGGGATAACTGTATTCTGAACAGGAACTTAATGGGGCTATTCAGTTGCTGTTTCTAGGCCAGATATTTCTGATTTCACATATGCATATTAAGATTTTAATTTGATCTTTTTTTTCATAAAACAATGCTACTTGAGGCCTGCTCTCTAAGTTTTCTTTTTCTCAATCCATAGTTTTTGTGGTTTGTGCCCTTGATTGTGTACCTTATGAAAAAGGAGGGGGCAGTATCTATACTATGGAAAGTATGATCAAATGTGCAAAATGTCAAAGAAGTTCAGAGGAAAAACGTTTGATTCATTGCTTATAAATAGCTGTAAGACTTCTGTCTTAATGTGAAAACGCTATGCTGCGATGATGACAGAAAAGTATTTGGCAGTATCGGAACACCTTTGTCTCATTGTCCCTACATTTATGCCCGATTTATCCTTACATTCTGGAAAAGGAATGTGTGACACCTAAAGCATCAGCTTGATGTGTTACTTACTCACTGGGGTAGAGTTGTTTGTTCACACTGTTTGTTTTATAGCTGGAGTACTACAAACAAGGAAAAACAGAAGACTTTGTGAAGCTGTTGGAAGCTGCACGCATAGACGGTAACTTGGACTACAGGGACCATGAAAAAGATCAGATGACGTGTCTGGATACTCTGGCAGCGTACTATGTACAGCAGGCTCGGAAGGAGAAGAACAAAGATAATAAGAAGGAGCTCATTACACAAGCTACCTTGTTGTATACTATGGCTGACAAAATTATCATGTATGATCAGGTAAAACCAAAAGCTGTTCACAAACTCATATTTGTGAAGTATTTAGTGACTGTGAAGAAAACAGGTAGGGATTCACTAAAGGGAAGATATAAATTGCTTAGGCTTTAAAGTCTGCTGGTGTAGTACATGTAAGCAAAACTTTTAAGTATCTGAAATGTGTGCAGTGCCACCATGAGAAATTATCTCTAAGTTTGGGATACCTGATAAAACTATGACTGTTGACTCTTGGGGACTGGGAAGGAAGAACTGGTTGTTACTCTCTTACTTGATACGTGAACTTCAAAAGTGGATGATGAGGACTCTCTTTGTTTTATTTTTCTTCTTGCTGTAAGTGAAATAAATTAATCGTAGAAAGCATTATAGCATAGACAGTTGGTCTTTCATGTAGTCTAATCTTCATATTTTACAAAGATAAAGATATTGCAATTTTTTTTTTCCTTATCTAGAACCACTTGTTGGGAAGAGCCTGCTTTTGTCTGCTTGAAGGTGATAAGATGGACCAAGCTGATGCACAATTCCACTTCGTGCTCAACCAGTCTCCAAATAATATTCCTGCCCTTCTCGGTATGAGTTTATGGGTATTTGTGTTAAAAACAAAAAAGGTCTCTCCACTTGACTTTTGGAATGAATTATGTGCTTAAGAAGAGGGTGCATATGTGAGNTTTATCTAGAACCACTTGTTGGGAAGAGCCTGCTTTTGTCTGCTTGAAGGTGATAAGATGGACCAAGCTGATGCACAATTCCACTTCGTGCTCAACCAGTCTCCAAATAATATTCCTGCCCTTCTCGGTATGAGTTTATGGGTATTTGTGTTAAAAACAAAAAAGGTCTCTCCACTTGACTTTTGGAATGAATTATGTGCTTAAGAAGAGGGTGCATATGTGAGTAGAGAGACAGCATGAGATAAAGCGTGCACTTTTCACAAGAAACACATGGTAGAGATGAAACTTGGGAAGTATACATAGGTGGAAGAGCTAGGGAAAAGCATAGTGCTAGCTAGCACCTTCTGAGACCCATGGGCATACATCCAGCCCAACTACTTAGGATTCCCTGATGGTGCCAGTGAAGCTGTACATGCTGTCAAAGGTGAAGATACCAGTAGTGAGGGGTCAGCGGGCTGTAATGCTTGTGTTCTGATTTGTTCATTAATTAATCTAGTCTTAGTAAATGTCTTTCCTCTGGACCAGGAAAGGACTATGTTTCTGCAGAAAACTATGAGACTAAATTTTATGTATTCCTGTGTTTTGGGGTTTGTTTGGGTTTTTTTTTATATACATGCCATCAAAGATCATAAAAATTGTAGGTATCTGAGTTTTTCTGTTAGTTTTGAACTGTAATTTTTGAAAATCAGCACAGCATAAGTTTACCAAATAATACTTAAGAGCTTCTGATTGATGTCTGCTTTGTTTATATTTCTGATGTATTTGTAACTGGTATGTTATAACAGGTAAAGCGTGCATTTCCTTCAACAAGAAAGATTTTAGAGGAGCCCTTGCCTACTACAAGAAAGCATTGCGTACCAATCCAGGTTGCCCAGGTGAGACAAAGTGTTTGCTACTGGAAGTATTTGCTGTGCTTGCAGATTAATTCAAGTCTTGCTAATTCGAATACATAAGCGCTTTTTTGTGATCTATATGTCAAAAAAACCCCAACCCTCATTATAGAGGAGTTCAGGTGTTTGTTGACTTCATGTGCTTCTTAATTGTTAGGGGGGAAACTGTGTTATGGGAAATACTTTTTTTTTCCTAGTTGTTACCTTTTAGAGAGCTATTAGAAAATGAGAAGTTGCGTGTAAGAGAAGTTAAAAGTGTATTGGGGAGGGGAGAACTACTCAAGACTGTTGCAGAACCTATCTGTGAGCTCTTGGTCTAAGGGTTAAGAAAACGATGTATTAGCATTAATAATGAAAGAAAACATGAGAAGTACACCACCAGAAAAACTACAGGTAGAACTTTATGATTTTCTTAGTGCAAAAATCTGGGGAAGCTATCAGTAATGGCTGTGAAAGTCATGCACGTGATTTAGAGGTTCTAGTTCATGGTACTTGCTTTGGAATCATAAATACTCAAAAGTCTCTTGGGAGAAGTGATATACTTTGCCATAACCTATCTGAAAAAGAAGTTATTACAAAGTTGATGTATAATCTGTAGTTTGATTTAGCATAAGAGTCATTGCTGCAAAACTGGACTTAGAAATGCAAGCCTTACTTTTAAGCAGACATCTTTCATTCACTCTCCTTTTACACATATGTAGAGCAATTTCAAATCTGTGTCTAAATGTCTCTGTAATCTTAGTTCACAGGCAGTCTGAAAGGGCAGTGTGATGTGAATTCTCTGTATTAATTCATTTGTACGTGATCACGGAAGTTAGAGGACGGTAAACAGCTTTTTGTTAGCAGTGAATCAGTTGGTCATTTGAGGAGAAATGTCTAGCTGCCTTGTTTATTCGTCTGTGTTTTCTGAAGGCCTATTAGTCTCAGATGAACTTAACCCTTCGTAAGAATTTTTCAGTCCTTGCATCTAGCAGTCTTTTAATGCCTTTTTCTATTATTTTTAATACATTTCTGTAATTTTTTTTTTATTTATTTAGTATCGGAGTCTTTTGGAGATACAGACTAATGTTCTGGGGTGTAAGAAAAGATAAAGCCTTACTAATCTGTTAAAGTTGTGCTTCCAAGTGTGAGAGGCTGCCTTTAAAAACAGGAAATCATTAGATGCCTTTACATTTTAAAGAAGTGTTAAAAATTCTGCTTTCACTTTAACTGATGTCCATAATGTTAAGAAGTCATAAAACTGAAATGTTGGGAGTTCTGAATGGTGTCATCTTGTTCTCTAGCTGAGGTTCGATTAGGCATGGGCCACTGCTTCGTGAAACTGAACAAGTTGGAAAAAGCTCGCTTAGCGTTCAGCAGGGCTCTGGAGCTAAATTCAAAATGCGTAGGGGCTTTGGTTGGACTGGCTGTTCTGGAACTCAATAATAAAGAGGTGGGTCTGACTCAATAAGAATCCATACTCCGTTTACTTTCCTCTTATCTGAAAAAGCACACTTTTTATTCTTTGAAAGGTAGCCCAGTTTTTAAAAGGGGTGATAACTTTTACAGTTAAATCCTTTTAAATCTGTGTCACTGTTGAATGATGTTGTAGTTATGTACTTACAATGTGAGCAGCACTTTCTAAACAACTTTCTTCTATTATTAAAAAACTTTATTTCTTAGGTGTTAAGTACAGAAACATTGCTGGGTTAACTATTTTAATGAAAATAATATAAATCCATGGTGAGATGTGTGAATGCATGTCCAGTCACTTAAAAAAACCAAAGTACTGATTTCAGTATTATAACTATTTCTTGTTAAAGTAAAATATGCTTAATAGCCAGCCTTACTTAGTCATTTATGACTCTGAAGGTAAACTAAATCAGTTTGTACTCAGGATGCTCTGAAAGTCCTCAGACACTTGGAGACTTCGTTTACAATGGCAGGCCTATTCCAAAGCATCAGGTTTTTTTTTTTTTTTGTTTGTTTTTTTGAAAGAGAATCATGCTAACAGAAAGGCCAAGGTAGAAGATATAGTCCCAGGAGATTAGTTCTGGGCTTTCAGGAACATAAATTTTCAAACAAGTTGTATTAATCTTCCTTGGCATGCATGCCACATGCTAAACCAAAGTACAGGCAACAACAAATTTTAACTAGGCTGATGAAACTACAATAAAGTTGTGATCTTACTTCTCTAGATGTTGTATCACTAGAAAAATACATGTGCTCGTACAACTTAATTGGGATTATAAAATCTGAGATGGTTCATCCATGATAAGAAAGTTATCAGTAGAGTTGGGGACCTTTAAGTGTTTTCCAAAAAAAAAAAAATTAAAAAAAGTTTACATAGTTGTGTGTTACTCAAGTTTAGTGTTATACTGTCTGTAGAAAACGTAGCTCCCTAGAAAGTTCTTTTGTTAGCACAGAATGTCTGAAAATTACCTAGTTTCCTATGTCATGGGGAAAAAAACCAAACTGTTAAGACTTCCATGAAGAATTATGAAAAAATGTGGGCATGAGAGTTTTCTTGCCTAAAACTAGTGACAACCAAAAATATTCTGAAGTAAAATTTTAATAAATAATACCATGCACAAGAAACTAATGAAATTTAGTATATTTATGTTTTTTTTCCTGAAGGCCTTTTGACTGAAGTCAAGGGGTGAGCCTGCACACCTTAAGTCTCAAAAAGCTGTGGTTAGAAGCTGACCCACTTAAATACAGTTTTTGTCCTTTGTAAGAAATGTATCATCTGTGCTTTACTTCAAACTGTTTTCACAACTTGCACTGTGAAGTTAGTATGACATTGAAAACATGGGAGAGGGAGAAAACTTTGGAGGAAAAGATTCTTTCTGAGTTGCAAACTACTAATTGACGTCTTTTCTGTGCTTAGCTATTTCTAATGTTTCTTCTTCCTATAAGATGTTCTGATGTCAAATAAGGCCTGAGATTACACTGTGTCCTCATTGAGGTCTGTCTGAAAGCGCTTAGGAGCTTTGAGACCTTTATCTAGCTATTGGATTTGTTTGAAATTGGATGTGGGAATCAAATATCAGAGAACTCAGACATATACATACTATGATTATAAATCTCTTTGCCTTTGAAAATTAAACCAAGAATGATTCAATATCTTCTAATGAAGGTATGTTGTTATGCTAGGTTTGGAAAGATAGTGCCTTTTCAAACTGTAATTATGTTTTTTAGCTGCCTATTGGACTCGTGTCTCAACCTCCTCAAACCTAACCTGCTCAACAAGGTAGTGTTCTGCTGATACTAGTTGCAAAGTAAAGCACGGATGTTACATGGTTACTAGATACCACTGGTGTTTCTGTTCAGAAATACAGGTATAAATTGGCATGCTTGTGATACAGATCTCATGGATGTCCTAAATAGAAATTATTTTATCAGTTATGGATTTGAACTTGTAAGTAAGTCAAATTTGTACCCATGGAAAGCTTTCTTTAAACTGTAAAGTTTCTTTAGAAAACAGTAAATTGATATAATGATATCCCGATGTAAACACCACAAACTCCTACCACTTTTTAAAGTTAGAACTTAAGTTCAACATCTGAAGTTCTTGTTTAGAATGTGAACATGAGAATAATTTCATTTCACTGTTGAACAAATTGCGTAAGTGTTTGAAACCTAAACCAAACAGGAACTGGCGACATGGAACAGTAGAAGGAAGGCTATCAGAGTGTGAATGTGAAATGTCAAAGGATGTCAGGACTAAGTTGTTTGTTGTTTTTTCTAGAAAGTCCCGCTCTGCTTTTTTTCCATCCCTGTTTGTTAGCTTCATTTCCCATTTTCCATTTGTGTGCTGCAGGAGAAGAGCTAGTAGCTGAATTTACTTTTATCTGTGTGCTCAGCAAGATTTTCTCAGAGTTCCTGCAGCAGCCTACACTGAAGAATAGTTTTGAAGATGTTGATAAGGTACAGCTATTGAGATGCTGCTGATACCTGTCAATGTTTCATTTAGGCCGATTCCATCAAGAATGGTGTTCAACTCCTCTCCAGGGCATACACGATTGATCCCAGTAATCCAATGGTGTTGAATCACTTGGCTAATCACTTCTTCTTCAAGAAGGTAAGAGGTCTATGGAATTTTACTGTTAAATACTTGATAACCTTTGAACAGCAAGGATTCTGTTAAATTCAATCTCATTTCATCAGGCTAAGTGGTGCCTAATATGGAGCTGTTAATCCAGGTGGACAAGTGAAGTTTTAAACTTAAATTTTGTATAAACTTTTCTCAAGAAAGCAAAGAAAAGGTACACTTGTTTCTTGAGTTAGGGTCACCTTGGGGTCCTGAAACGTTTTTGGTTTGTTGGATTTTTTTTTTTTTTTTCCCTCTCCCCCCTCTTCCATGCTTTAAAATATGAAATAGAAAAAGAACAGTAACCACTAAAACTGGATCTGTTGTTATTAATTTAGCCAGTGCTATGGCTGAAGCTTCCTGGTATTTTTCATCTCTCTTTGTTTAAATATTAAATCACTTGACCATAAATAATGTGAAGGCTTTCAGATTTCATTTAACTTCCTTTTTTTCAGGACTACGGTAAAGTACAACACCTGGCTCTTCATGCTTTCCATAATACAGAAGTTGAAGCAATGCAGGCAGAGAGTTGTTATCAGCTGGCTAGGTCTTTTCATGTACAGGTAGGGCACTTTTAAAAAGCCTCCCTTTTGAGACTACACTTAAAAATCTCTGTTATAAAAGTTCTTACAAAGCTTACTTGTAAAAAAACTACCTGTTCTTTATTTACTTTTTAATTAGGAAGATTACGATCAAGCTTTCCAGTATTATTACCAGGCTACTCAATTTGCCTCATCTTCGTTTGTACTTCCGTTTTTTGGATTGGGTCAAATGTACATTTATCGAGGAGACAAAGAGAATGCATCACAATGCTTTGAAAAAGTTTTGAAAGCCTATCCTAACAATTATGAGACTATGAAAATTCTTGGATCCCTTTATGCGGCTTCAGAAGACCAGGAGAAACGGGATATTGCAAAGGTGAGTTTTGTGTCTGCCAGCGTCACACTTTTACGTACAAGAGTAGAACTTGAAAGTCAGACTTGAAATCAAACTGTATGTTAAATTGCATAAAACTTGGGCTGCTTGGCTGTAGGTATAGAATATTTAATACTGGATGTCATGAGAGATCCTCCTAACTGGAGAGAATCACAACTTCTGGACAGAACAGAGACTCCAACTGAGCTCTGACTAAAGCAAGTCCAGGAATTTAGAGGAGCCTCAGCCTCACGTTTTTATTTGGCACAATGAAATGGGCAGAATTCTCCCCGTATGTGTTAAAATTCTTTGAAGATGTTAAGCTAGCTAGTGATTTCCTAAAGATAGCAAATAAGCTAGTGAGTTCCAGGAAGCACTTGTCTTAGCTTATCTGGAAGGCCAGCGTTATGTTTTTGATGTTTTTTTTTGTATTTCGCTTTGTTTTATTTATAATTAAAGGGTTTTTAAATCTAATGTTGGGTAAATAAATACAAAAAATGTTCAACGTCACTTCTCTAGCTTCTCATGTTGGTGTAATAATTTCTGCTTTTCTAACTCTTTAAGCAGGTATTATGTTCTACAGAAAAATACAATAATAAAGAAAGGAAACTAATGCAGTTTTTTTTGTGACCAAATTGGGCAGATGTTTGGGATGTTTTCTTTTGCAGTATGGTATCTCTTTCTATTGTTAATAGGGTTATGGTATCTCTTTCTATTGTTAATAGAAGGGTTAATACCTTCACTCTTCTGATTTTATTCATATGTATTTTTTAACAGTTTGTGTATCCACAAAGAGGCATAATTATTTTCTGCTGTTTTTCAGGGACATCTAAAGAAAGTCACAGAACAATACCCTGATGATGTAGAGGCCTGGATTGAGCTAGCCCAAATTCTAGAACAGACTGATATACAGGTATTACTAATATACACTTGGTGAATGACGCGTATGCTTTTTGTAAGAGCTCACAGAACTCATTCTCTTGTTTCTTTCATCACTTTCTCTTTCTTTGTAAAGGGTGCGCTGTCAGCCTATGGTACAGCCACACGCATTCTGCAAGAGAAAGTACAGGCTGATGTCCCACCAGAGATTTTGAATAATGTGGGTGCTCTGCACTTCAGGCTGGGAAACCTAGGAGAAGCAAAGGTTGTGTAATTATTCAAAGTTTGAATTGAGTTTCTTGATCGCCCAGAAGTTTCCTTTAAGAATATTCTGGAGTGCTTTTATTCCTTTTTTTTTCTTTTTATGCTTTAGAAATATTTTTTGGCATCACTGGATCGTGCAAAAGCAGAAGCTGAACATGATGAGCATTATTACAACGCTATCTCTGTAACGACGTCCTATAACCTTGCCAGACTATATGAGGCAATGTGTGAATTTCATGAAGCGGAGAAGCTGTATAAAAACATTTTAAGAGAACATCCTAATTACGTTGATTGTAAGAAACATTTGGTATTTTAGTTACACAGTCCTCCATGTAATACCAAAAGTCTTCCCTTTTACAGTGTCTTCTGGTCTCCTTGTATCTGTTTTCACTTCTTTTCATGGTAGTTTTGGGGCCTGATTACCTACCCACAATTTTCCCTACCTTTGTGTTGTTTTGGTTGGTTTTTTTCCTCCATAATGCCTCCATCATCCTTGTAGTCCAATCTTCAGCTTTAAGCCTTCTAATTATACTGTGCTCCAAATATCTAACAAAATTAACTTATCTAGACTTGGTTGCCTTTTCTCACTTGCTCCCCACATCCCCAAAGCCTTAGCATCTCAGTGCTCAGGTGCAGTCAAGGCCATCCACTTGATATGCCCGTGCTCTTCAACTCTACCTATGTAAGTAGAAATAGAGACGCTTTGGGAGACTCACTTTACCTTGGACCTTGGCCTTCCTCTGGGGAAGAAGGGCTGTTGAGGGTGTTAGCAAAGCTTTTACAACACATGCTGTTTTTTCTCCTCGCTCTACTCTTCCTCTTGCCCCCAAGTAGCTGACCTGTGATATTTGCTGTGAAGGTGAGGTGGTAGCCTTTGCTCAACAAGCTGCAGCACACAGCATGCCCCAGCTGACCTACAGCCTTTGCCCTGCTAGTTTTCCATTGTCACCTGCCAGCTGATGCTCTTCCCAAAGCTTGTGGATATGTGAGAGCTGCTTAAAGTGGACGGAGGAGAATTATGTAACGGGTGTTTCCTTCTGTATTGGAGGTTTCTCAATTTTCTTTAACTTATGGAACCAATTTAAAACATTTGCATTGTTTTAACTGTTAGAAATCTGCAATTTCTGTGTCACCTTTGTGGATGGACATTCCTCTGCACGTGGTGTGTCTCTTTGTGAATAGAATGTGAAAGACGTTTTAATATTTTTAAGTCCTTAGCAGATCAAGAAAAAGATTGCTTTTGAAATTCGTACATGGCCAATGTTTTGGGTTTTTTGAGATGACTTTAACTTGTTCTCTGATTTTTATTTTATTTTCTATTTTTAGGCTACTTACGCTTAGGAGCTATGGCTAGGGATAAAGGAAATTTTTATGAGGCTTCTGATTGGTTTAAAGAAGCACTTCAGATAAATCAGGTTTGTAACCCTTGTAGTGTTTAAAGGAACTTATAAATTTTATTTTTCCTTTTCTTGCATTTTGATTTTTGTTTGTTTGCAAACTAGGGAAGAAGAGAGAACAACTGTAATCTTCTCTCTGTGTATTTTGTTTGTTTTGTCGTGTTGGTTTTTTTTAATATGGAATTCTATTTAAAACAAATAACATTTTATATTTGAAAAGCTAACCTTGCAAGGGAAGATGATGCTTTTGCAACTTACATTGAATTTTTATTTAGGACCATCCGGATGCTTGGTCTCTGATTGGGAATCTTCATTTGGCTAAACAAGAGTGGGGTCCAGGACAGAAGAAATTTGAAAGAATATTGAAACAGCCCTCCACACAAAATGATACTTATTCCATGCTGGCTCTTGGCAATGTCTGGTTGCAGACTCTACATCAACCCACAAGAGACAGAGAAAAGGTAATGGGCATCTGTCTGCCGTGTGGGTGGTTTTACTTATTTTATTTTTGTATGCTTTTAGCTACTTGGAGCATTTTCTTGATGCCTGTTTGGCATCTTGTAGTCCATAAAACTTCTGGATAGACCTTTTAATACCCCATTACAGAAATAAGTGACCGATTGTGATACTGCTTTCTGCAGGAGAAGCGTCATCAAGACCGTGCATTAGCGATCTACAAGCAAGTACTCAGAAATGATCCAAAGAACTTGTATGCTGCTAATGGCATAGGTGAATGTTACACTCCAGTTTTCCTTCATAGGTGATGATGTTCTTTTATCTCATGCTTTAATATAGAATTGGTTTTTCAGCGCCTGAATACTATGGCAGCAGAGCACAGGAAAGAATAGCTTTCATATGGTACCTATATCAGTTGTTAACGGGGAACTTTTTTCAGGCAATATTTTGTTTTCTTTGGTAGGAGCACATAGTACATGAACGTGGAAACTCACACTGCACATATTACTTTCCCCTTAGGAGCTGTCTTGGCACATAAAGGATATTTCCGTGAAGCTCGTGATGTTTTTGCCCAAGTGAGAGAAGCAACAGCAGATATCAGTGATGTGTGGCTGAATTTGGCACATATCTACGTAGAACAGAAACAGTACATCAGTGCTGTGCAGATGGTAATATCTCGAAATTGAACTTCATAATATGTTGGGTTAGATGACTGGGATTTTTTTCTGTTGTCATAGCAGCTGCAAAAGTTTTGGAATAATATTTTAACAAGTTATAAGTCTGTTTCTAGCATGCTGTTGGCTGCCAAGTCTAGATTTAAAAACAAATTGCCAAATGTGGGCAAGGGGTAACAAAACACCTACCAACCTGTACATGTTTTATTTTGGGAGCAGAGTTAAAACAATTGGGTTAGATTTTTGGTCTTGAAATTTATTTTTTGTCAGACAGGTTTCAATCAGTGTAGTTACTGTGTGTGATTCACATTCAGATGGTACTGAAGTAAACACAGTTTGCTGCTGGGATTTTTTTAATAGCAACACTTCCTCTTTTTGTTGCTGCAAATAATTGCATAAATAACAATCAGAGATGTTTGAAAAGGTGACTGTGCCATGATTTCTTTCACCACAGTTAACACCACAAGGTAATTCGTGTTGGAAGATCATCTAGTTCAACCTACTCAAGCATGCTAACTTCCAGTATCAACCTATTTTAACTAAATTGACTCAGTTAGTTGATCAAAAGCATAAAAGCAAGCTTAAAAAAAACCAAACGTGTGATGGACAGGATGGAAGCTCAGAACAATCATATTTCATTAAGATTGAATCCTTGTTGAGGCTCAAAAATACTTAATTCAGAGCTATCCTGAGGCTTTTTGTGATGGTTACTGATCAAGACCTCAGTAGTCGCTATCCTCCAGTGAGCTACTGTTAAAAAGCTTTGGTAAAATGATCTGATTCATTCTGTTGTGTTTGAGTTGGGTCTGTCATCTTTTCAAATACCTTATCTGTTTTTATTGACAAAAGGCCTAATGAAAATCTAATTTTAGCAATTATTTAAGCAGTGAATTACAGTGGGAAACTAGGTATCGCTTTCACCTTTTGATTTGTTAGAAAATTACTGTACTCATTTCCTAATATATTTAAGGAAAGCTATTGGGAGAAATGTGTTTATTTACTGAGGTATTTTATTATTGCCTGGATTCTGCTATGCAGTCAGTACAAGCAGCAGTCTTAAAATACACCATATTGGACTCGAGATGAATTGAATTTAATAGCCTAGCTTACTGCAGCCACAACAATTATTCTAGTGAGTTCTCTACCATAAATCATACAAATTTGAGGCAGAGTTAAGCTAAAAGTAAAATATTTGACTTTAAAAGTGAGTGAAAATTGAGCGCTCACTACACAGGATGATTCAAGAGTAGTGACTTCTGGCATTACCGTTCAGGGCAGTTCATGTACTTGAGCCGGAAATAAAAATTACCTTGTATTCTTACTGTTCTGGGAGTTTAGAAAGGATGGATGATTTCTTGAGAGAAGCATATGTCGAGTAAAAGGCACTCATTACTGAAAAGGGTAAGTTTCATAACTGTTGGAAGCTTCAATTCTAAATTCACAAAACCTATACTAACGAGTCTTTTACACTTTAGGACAACTAGATATCCCTTGGCGTGACAAATTATTCGGCTAGGGGGACAGAACAAATTTGACATTGAGTTACCTGAAAGATGTGGGGTTTTTTAACTAATTGCATCAGATATATGGAATGATGACATTAAATATATCTGAATTTGTAAAATATCTTGTATGAGTAAAATAGATTCCTTCTCCCCATATTGCAGAGAATAATTGAGTGCTCTTAAAATGAGTCATGTTTGTTGGACTTTGTTCCAATTGATGGTACTTGCAAAGTATTCTGCTGCCAGCTTCCAGAAAGATCAGGTACTTGCTATAGAATAGCAGAAAGAATTTTCTGCTCAGGGAAAAGGAGGCATTCATGTAGTATGACTCATTTCTTTAAAAAAAACCAAAAGGTGTGTTAGCAGTAATGCTTTTTAGGAATAGAAGCATTTGCTTGAGCTAGCTAACCAGAATAACTAACCATTTGAACCTCTTCATTAGGATATTTTTTATTTTTTTTTCAGTATGAAAACTGCCTCAGAAAGTTCTATAAGCATCAAAATACTGAAGTATTGTTATATTTGGCCCGGGCGCTCTTCAAATGTGGCAAATTACAGGAATGCAAACAAACTTTGTTAAAGGTACGAATATGAAGCATTGTATATCACACAATAAAAGTGTTGTTAAGTTGATCCATGCTTGTGTCTCTTTAAATTCGATAGTCTAGGAGTGAAATAACGGTGCTCATTCTTGGTGTGTCACTTCAGTATACTTCTGTATGGTGTTGTAGCATATCTTAAAAATGTGCTTTTTATTTATAGGCCAGGCATGTAGCGCCGAGTGACACAGTCCTTATGTTTAATGTGGCTTTAGTGCTACAAAGACTAGCTACCTCTGTCCTGAAAGACGAAAAAAGCAATTTGAAGGAGGTGCTTAATGCTGTGAAAGAACTGGAGCTAGCCCACAGGTAAAGATGATTTATTTCTAATAATTATCGTTGTTCCCTTACAGTAAATTTGCAGTATAGGTCCCAAATGCGGTTAGAAGAGCAATCAACTCCTTTGAAGCGCTGTATATAATTGGAGAGTTTCTAGCAGGAGAGCAAAGATGGAGCCTCATAAAGCTACATGTTTGGACTTTGCTCCAGAGCTGGTTTCGTTTTGGCCAGGTGGCCAGTATGCATTTCTTAAAGGGTTTTCTAGTACTTCGACCAAGATGCACTTCTTCCTGGAAGAGCGTAGTTGAAATAAAATGTTCAAAAATATGCTATGAATTTAATACTTTTTTCTGATGATTCCTTTCAAAACAACTTATAAGCCTTACAAGCAAATCTGTGTTATGTAAGTCTAATAAATGATTGATAGTCCTTGAAAACTAATTTCCCCCTGCTGTTGGCATGAAGAACCTAAGTACTCTCATGGCTTAAGAACAGAAGGCGTTTCTTAAGAGTGTTTGAGACCTTTCGGTTCTGAGCAGAAAAGAGTGTGATTAATCTGATCTAGACATCACTGTCTTTGAACTGATAGCTTTCAACCATTTATTCTGCTCCTAGGCACTGCTTTATGCATTCCTAGCTCTGCTCTTATGTCAATGATAAGATACTGCCTTTCAGTAATTTTGTCAACTAAAGCAAACCTTGCATACTACTTTTCACAGTTTTAACACTTTTCATAGTGCAAACTAAATATTTGAACACAAATTCTAACTTGGACCAGTCTTGAGAAAGTTGCTTGAAAGCCTGTATTTTTACCAATTAACTGAAAATTCAGATTGCTATTACATTTTGAAAAATACTTTCCATAATCTTAAACATGAGTGAGGAATTACTTTCTTCATTTGCGCAAGAAATTGAGTTCAATCTAGCAGAAATCTACTTCATTTAAAATGTCTCTGGTGGAATGTGGGAAGAAACTTAAAGTTGTTTTCCTTTAAATGAGTTGGAGAAATTGTTTTCAAAGGACAATCATAGTTCACCAGTCTATTTGACCGGTTTGTTGTATTAGCAAGGGCTTGTCATCTAGGTTCAAGGAGGCTTTTTGGTTAGGAATTTGAAAAAATAAGATTTCCTTCCTTTTCTTAAGCTGGTTTCAGGCACTTAAGGTGTGACAGGTAAGGAATCAATCTACTGGGGTCAGTTCTCATTGTTAGGAACCAGTAAAAGAAATCTTAGAACGAACTCTTGAGGATTTTTCTGGGTTTTTCTTATGCTCTAGAGTGGTTTTAGGACGCCTTAAATTTGGGAAACTCTGAATGTGTTTTTATACTGTTATATTAACAGGGGCTGCACACACAGAAAAATAGTGAGGTTTCCTCATCTGTTGACTTTTGTAGGATTGTAATGCAGGAGTAAATGCTTTGGTTTAAGGCAAAATTACAATAAATATGTAAGTAATGCCATATTTGCTTAGTTTTGTTTGTTGTTTTTTCCTCCAGGTACTTCAGTTACTTGAGTAAAGTAGGTGATAAGATGAGATTTGACTTGGCACTTGCTGCTACAGAAGCCAGGTAAAAAAAAAAACAAACCCACAAACCAAAATCACAAACAAATCCTTTGTTCACATACCAAGTGACATATTTTTGTCTTGTTTTTTCATACTAAGGCTGGATTCTAAAATTTCAACTGCCAGTTTCTTAGAACAGTAGAAATACAAGTGCAGGGTTCCTCCCTATTATTGTTTCATTCTTTTCCTGTTCTTGTGTAGTCTAAAACTCTCCATGTGTAGTGCCTGTAGCTGGAGCCTGCAAAACTTTAGCTGTTTTAGTGGCAAATGTTCCATTGATGAGAGTGCAGTAACATTTATTTAAACATCTCTAGCTCTCGTTGTTTTGACTTTAAACATCATGTAGCAACAGGTTTGCTTTCATGGAGATTATTTTGAGGTAGTTCATGGGTGAGTGGCGTGGGTCAGTTACTGAAGCCTGAAAAACTTTTGTTTTGCAGAGTCTAGTCTGCTTTAACTTTTGCTCAGGGTAATGAGCTTGTATGCAAGCCTATTAAATCAGTTTCCTTGTAAGCTTATTTTGTAGGTTTTTGCTCAGTGTGCCCTTTGTTTTATTTATTGCACATTTGTTGGCTTGTACTGTACATCTGAAGTGGCTATCATTAAAACTGTACAGAGAAGAAAATTTTAATCTTAATATTAAAAGAAATATTCTAACATTAGCTAAAAGGGTATTAAAAACACTGTTAATGTTTCGTGAGACTTGGAATACTTTATTCAACCTTAGCTCTTGCACAATTGGGTTTTTTAGGATAGGATTTCTACCTGCCTTTCTGATTAGATTTGTTAGTATGTTGTGATTAAATACAAGCTCTTATTAACCATACTTCTGAAGTTAACCTCATTACTTGAGATAATTCTTTTTATGTTGATGTTGGGGGTTTTGTATATGAATTGGCTAAATCTTAACTATGAAGCAATGCCTTCTGAAATTGTATATTGCAAGATAAATTTGCTTACTAGAAAGCGCTTTAGTTTACTCAAAAATCTGTACTACTTTTGTGCCATTTCAAGTAGCTTTTTGTCTCTTTTTTTTCTTTTTTGGTGATACCAACGTAATGTGATACATGCCCTTTATAAAACTGTTTCTTCTTGTAGTCTGTGTCTGCCACCTTCCTTTACTTGAAAACATTGCATGTTGCAGGCAATGCTCTGACCTACTGAGCCAAGCCCAGTATCACGTTGCTCGGGCACGCAAGCAGGATGAGGAAGAGAGGGAGCTGCGTGCGAAGCAAGAGCAAGAGAAGGAACTGCTTCGCCAAAAACTACTTAAAGAACAGGTTTTACTCTGCTACATTCTGTATATTACGTATTTTTTAAACTATTTGTAAGAAATGTACATATCAACAGTGTATATGCTTTTGTTGCTCTGTGGTAATACCTGGTGTTACTGATGTCTAGTAGCTATTTATAATATATGTACACTAATGTCTAGTAGCTATTTTTCATAGTTACAGTAAGTGCTAGCAGCAAATGTTACAGCTAACAGGTATACTTTCTCATAGCCTCAGAAATAGATTTTTATTTTTGTAATAAAACTGGTGAAGGTCTGCCATCAACTTGCTGGACTGACAGGCTGGATGAGGACACACTTGGTGCTTCAGTTCTTTGGGACTTTTGTCTATTCTAACATAGGCTCGTAGACAATTTCTTTTTTTTTCCCCCTTGTGGACCTTGTGCAATGACATAGATGGTCAAAAGTAAATTTTCCATTTTTTTGTTGGCAAACTTATACGCCTGCGATTATAATCACTGCCTTGCTGTAAATACAAAATAGTTTTCTTTCTGTTTCAGGAAGAGAAACGCCTAAGAGAAAAAGAAGAACAGAAGAAACTTCTGGAACAAAGAGCTCAATATGTGGAGAAAACTAAGAATATTCTGATGTTCACTGGTGAAGTAGAAGGATCAAAGGAGAAAAAACGTGGTGGCGGTGGAGGCAGGGTAGAACAGAATATTTTTAATTTTCTTTTTTTTTTTTTTTCTCTTAGTCTCCTTCGTTTTGCTTTTTGATATATAGTCTCTTGTAATAGCACAGGTTTTTAATTTCAGGCTTTTAGGCTGCCCTGAGTGAAACTGCACGAGTTTAGTACTCAAATACACAATTTGGAGGCTAATACTTAAAAGTTCCCAGCATGGTGACATCACCAAAATCTGTTCTATTTAATTGTTAAAATAGTGGAAGATTATTTTGTTATATGCAAATGTAGAATCAGTTTCTAAACGATGTGGATCTAGAGATTATGAGAAAGTTGTCACAAGGAAGTCTGTATTTTCATAACTTCAAAAATGTTTTCAGATAAAGTTTCTATTTTGAATTGTTTTCTGTTAGCTTTTTAACTGGAGTGTGAATAATAGGCTGTATTGTGGGACTTTTATTTATTGTAGCGGTCCAAGAAAGGAACAGGGGAATTTGATGAGTTTGTCAACGATGACAGCGATGAAGATCTGCCTGTATCTAGAAAGAAAAAGAAGAGGAAGGGCAGTGGTAGTGAACAAGATGGAGAAGAAGAGGAGGGTGAGAGAAAGAAGAAGAAGAGGAGGAGGTAACTGATACTTTACTGTTAGACTTCCCAGAGAGATAGTAGGGCTTATAAGTATATTCTTATGCTTAATGGTTTGAAAAATGAACCGTTGTCAAGAGATCACATAATTTAATTTTTATTTACACATCCACATTATAAGACTTAAGCAGTCACTTTACAAAAGTATGAGTAACACTTAATAAAATGGACATTTCTGGAGACTGATAGTTTTGCATGTGTTAAGTTTTTTTTTGTGCTGTTATGCTTTACATCATGTAAACTATGTTTCTGTTTAAGACCCCAAAAGGCAGATGAGGGGAGTGATGATGAAGAACATGAAAATGGTCCAAGACCTAAAAAACGACGTCCACCCAAAGCAGAGAAAAAGAAGGCTGTAAGTTAAACTCTAAATAAACTTTCTAAATATGCGTTTGGAGTTCAGCATTACCCCAGTCAAGAGAGATTAACGTTTGCCCTGTAGCAAACTGCCTTTGAACTTATTTTTATCCTCCTCCCCTGTGGCTGCTTCAAGAACGAAAAAGGTATTTCTGAAGCCATCTAGAATTAAGTGATAGTAAATGGAAAATTTTTCAAAAGCATGTCTGGATTTCTGAGTATATTTCTACATTCGGGCACTGTACTATAACCAGCCGTACGAACAAGCAACCCTTTCTTTTTCCTCTCTACAGCCCAAACCAGAACGTCTGCCTCCTTCAATGAAAGGAAAGATCAAATCAAAAGCCATCATTTCATCAAGTGATGATTCTTCTGATGAGGATAAACTTAAAATTGCTGATGATGGGTAAGAAGCGTAATTAACTTCGTATGTACTAATACTTCGGTGCGTGTTTTCAAGAGAAACTGCAGTGTTAATAACAATGAGAGAACGTGAAGTTAATGAGAAGCCTTTTATCGTACTCACAACGTCACTTTCCGTTGCAAATTAATTCCACTCACTGTTCTCATTCTGATAACGCTAGCAGTACTGGTGTCTCGTTGTATTTTTAAGCTAAGGATAGCATCTTCTGATGCTGTCTTTTTCTCTTTTCCCTACAGACATGCTAGGAATAGCAACAGCGATTCGGACGATGGGGAACAGCAGCACAGTAAACGCATTGTTTCTGATAGTGATTCTGATAACAGAAACAAATCTGGTAGTGAGGCAGGTAGTCCGAGGAGGTCAAGTGTCCACCCATCTGAGGAAGATTCTGACAGTGACAGGTCGGCTAGAAAAAGGAGGCGGTCGGATTCGGAGCAGTCAGACAATGAGTCTGTACAGTCGGGGAGAAGTCGTTCCGGTGGTTCCGAAAATGAATCTCGCCCGGCTTCTCGCAGTGCTGACTCAGACAGAGATTCTGAGAGAGGATCTGACAACGAGGGTTCCGGCAAAGGATCCGGTAACGAATCCGAACCAGAAGGATCCAACGACGAGGGCTCTGAAGGTGGTTCAGATGAGAGTGATTAGATCTAAATTACAGACCATCTTTTTAAAATGTTCATGTAAATACATTTCAGTTATAGGGAAAATCCAATTTTTATATTTGAAAACTGTGATTTAAAAACAACTTAACGTTTTAGTAAACTGTTGTGAGACCTTCCTGTGATTCTTTCTATTAGCAACTAATGGATGTTTCTTTAAGTTGGCTTATGGTGTATTCTTAATTGAAACTGCTGTAGGTGAAGAACGGTATCCTTGTACTATAATCAGCGCACCAAGGGTGGAATGCACACAAAAATATAAAATCTCTCTTTAGGTGGTTCCAGTGTGGCTAAAACTGTGTGTTCTGTGCTTAAACATGCATGGATGGATCTTAAATCCTACCAAATGAAACAAAGAGCTGTGGATATTTATCTTTTTCCTCATTCTAAGTGAAGGTCAGTAGGGAGGTTTTTCTTACTTTCTATTAAAGAATACATTTGCCATGATGCTTCTGTTTCCAAGAGTTTGTTCTTTTGCTTCTGTTTTTGTGTTAAATCAGGTGAAAAGTTGCAGATATTGAAGAAATTTTATGAAGTAATGATGCAAATATAGAGTAAATATTTAAATAGACAGGTGAAAAAAAAAAATTTAGAGAATTCCATATTACATGGGAAAGATAAACCTGACAGTGTTACAATAAACTGTTCCTGCTTATTTGCTTGGAGTCCCTTATTTTGTCCCTTAAAAGGTGTAAGTGGAAAACCTGACAATGTTACATTTGTCAAAGGAATTGATTTGGAGGAAGTAGTATTAACACCGTTTTAGCCTAAGTACCTGGCTTTTGGGATTAAGTCCTTTCAATGTAATGTGTTCAGGAACAACAGTGAAGAATTGTTGTGTTGTAGACTAAAGTGAATCCTATTTCTTCCTGCAGTTCTGAAAAAAACCCTCAGTATTTTGGCATAGATCTGGAGAGTGTATTACTACTGGTTTTGACAGACTATAGCCTCAACTACGTTGCTTGGTTTTCAGAAGGTCCAGGTTGTCACTACTGATATTTCAGTTCAAGTACTACCCAAAAGTTAAGTTTCCCATGCTGCTATTTCTGGTTTGCTGTGAGCATTAGCTGTTCTCATTGTGTATGTTTGGGGTGTTTTGTTTTTTTTTTTTTGTATGTCTATGGGCTTTTGGTAACCATAGCAGACAAAGCAGAATGTAGAACAGCTGAGATGCCTCTTTTTGTGGCTCAGTTTAGTGTCAAGTTTCTTACTTAAAGTGGTCTTACTTAAAACTTATGTACTTGGTAACATTCAGAGTAGAACAACTGTTATCATGCTTGTTGAATTAGAGCAAAACTGGAATCTTAACTCAGTCTTCTTCTTGATAACAGTCACTTAGGTGGAAGATTTGCGACAGTCCGAGCCTGGAAGCTAGATAGCTTTGAGAACGTGCACTTCAGGAAAACTTATGGCCTTTTTAGGAAATGGTTCTCCTATCAAGAGAATCATGGCCCAAGTGCTCACCTCTTTCAGAATCACCAGGAAGCAGTGGATAGATGAGGTATGTACGCTTGATGTCGCAGTGCTTCGGTTATGAAACTGAAGAAGTGTGAGGGTATTAATGCAACTAAGAAATTAGGATATTCAAGGTGAAACAAATGGAGCACTGGCAGCAGTGGCAAGTATTAGAGAACTAGCTTTTAACAACAGGAAGGAACAGGAAAATGTACACCACTTACTATGGAATTGTGGCAAATTTTTTCTGCCTCAAATGAATCTCCACTCTCATGGCCTTTTCTACCATAGTATTAATTGTATCTTTCTTATGAAAGGTCTGAAGGTCTTGATTTGGTGCTCTCTGTAGCAAAATATATTTTCTCTAGGTGAAACTTAGCTCTAGATCAAGTGCTGAGTGAGCCTTCAGATCTAACATCCAGTTGGAAAGACATATTTTCAGTAAGTGTAAAATAAGAAGTTTCCATACATCTAGTGTCTGATGAATAAGTGCATTTTTTTGAGCTTTCTACAGTCAGAAAAGAGCTTGTAAGAAGAGGTTATGACTTGAAAGGGCTTAAATGTGCCGATCAGCAGGGAAAGAAAGGGGACAGGGAATGCTTTTGCTTCTTTCCCCTGCTTTTACTGGGCAAAAGGGGAAACAAAAAACAGGAGTTGAGGGTGTTTTTTTCCTTTCCTTTAGATTAGGAGGGTTGATGGGAGAATTAAGGCTATATATGTCACATGTTGCTGTAACTGGAGAGAAAGCTGTGGTTTAGCTTAATTCATATTTTCTAATACTTGTGTTTTTGAAAGTGTGGTGGTGGAACTAGCGTAACCGTCACTCTCTTGGCAGCATTCCTTGAGTTCTGAAGTAGGGGGTTGGCTTGTAGCTATTAAATTCTTTTATTTATAGCAGTAAGCTGCTGCAGAATAAAATACAGAGAGTTAAGTGTAATACTGCATTGTTGTAGAGGTGTTTTATTTAGTTTCTGTTATACATCCACTAACATGTTGCATGGTTGCATGAAAGAGCCTTTCCTATTGAGCTCTGTTGCAGCTTAACATTTTGCTCTCCTCACACGTGAGCACATCTTCTCTAGAATATATTAGAGAAAGGTCATGTAGAGTTTGCTCTACATGTAGTAGTTGATGCAGAAATTCGATTATTTTTTTTTTTTAAGTTGTAGGTTAGGCCCTTCACAGAACAAACACTTCAAATGTAACTTAAAAATAATTAAAATTGCTGAGTAGTTGCTTATTTTTTTTGTTTTGATTTTTTTCTGGTTTTGGTTTGTTTTTGTTTTTGTTTGTTTAATCCAGCTACTGAAGTTTTTCAGAAACTTTTCTAGGTCAGAAACTTTTCCAGGTCAGTGCTTGGTGGGAAGGAGTAGCTGTCACTGCTGAGTAACAAGGCATCTGCATGAAAATTGGTTCATTCTCTTTCTAAATATCTGCTTCTGCTATTTTAATTCTGAAAACAAGAGTAGTCTATCCACAAGGTGCAGGAATATATTTGGGAATGTGCTGCCAAGGAATGCTTTGGACAAGGCAAGTCCTATGGTGGGAGCGCTACTGCTAAAATTATAGCAGCTCTTTTTAAAAGGAGGGGCTTCTTTCTGGGACTAAGTTGCTTTCTATGTTAAATATTTCATGCTGTAGAGCAGTGCGTGTTGTAGCAAGGCCTCTTCCTCCTGCACATATTTCAAGTGTTACCTTAGGGATTGGTAAATACTCCTGACATCCTGTATTAAAACTGGCAGGATTTTTGAAACGTTTCTTCACTACTTTGCTTTGTGCAGTTTCTTTGCTCTTATGAGTACCTGATGATCTGCTTGCTCGGTAGTAGTAGCCAACTTACAGTAAATGAATCTTGAATTCAGAAGTTACCTGGAAAAATTCCAGCAGCTGGAGCTGCTGTCAATAAGGACAAATTCCGTATTAATATGGATAACACAAGAAGTTGAACAAATGAATGTGAAGAAGGGTATGTAACCAAATACTCTTCTCGTATCTAATAGTACTTCCTGCTCTCTTGAATTGGAGACGCAATCTAAGGAATAGGGGAGAAATTCAAAGTATAATAAAAATGTATAGTATTTGTATCCTAATTGTGGTGATTTTTTTTTTTCTCAGTCGACATCTGCTCGCACTTAGTGCAGTTTATATGAGAAATACTTGAAACTTTAGATTTTTTTGTTCTTGCCAGAACCTATAGAAGGTGCGGTTGTACAGTCATGTAGCTTGTAACATGTCGGCTTTTTTTTCCCCCTTCAGTCCAAAACTACTAGAGAAGTTAAGAATGCTCATCATAGTTATGTTCTTCTTTGAATTAAGCTTCCTTTATTGTCAGAGATAGATCTGTCCCTGTGTGTTGGTCTCTTCACCTTTTTCACTCTTCCTTTGCCTTTGGCAAAAACTCCTCCTTTTTCTGCAACCTCCAGAGCTTGGGACTGGCTAAGTATTTGGCCTGCAAACTGTGTCGTATTGGAAAGTTTAATTGAGTTTACCTGTTTCTTATAGCTCCATTTGAAATGATAGATGCTGAAGAGTCTATATTGCTGTTTCTAAATGTGTATCATCCTTACCTTATGCACGTTCCTGTATCTGACTGTTTGGAAATGCCCCCAGCGTTGTTATGTCGTTGCATCGAACACATACAGTTTTAACCTCCGGCATACCTATTTCTAAATTTCAGCAAGGACATACTTGTTATGAATACTTGTGCTTAGTGGTGGGTACAGACTGCTTCTGGGGCGTATTTGTCTGCTTTTGATGACGTCCTAACAGAGATACTCAACCTGATGAGCTTCAAGTTGTAGTTTGTCTCTCAATATCAGAGGTACTACTTCTGGTGAGATCTTATTTCTTTCATATTAGTATTGTTATTTAGCTGGATTTCTATTAAATGTGCCTTGTAGATGAAGACAGTGCTGGTTAGATGGTAAAAAGCATTTCCCTGGGCATAGACCTGGATGCCCTGGGTTTTCCCCCTAGTATTCATGCAGACTAGTCCATCTCTTTCATGCATCTGTTTTGTTTTATCATCGCTGCATCAGGGGAATTAATATGTACTTGCAGGAGTCTTAACCCGTAACTTTCTTGGAGTGTCCTTATCTCTTTCTTCAGTCTGCAGGCTGTCCATGGTTTGTGCAAGGCAAAAGAGCCTTACTGGCATTAGCTGAGTTATGGACACAGGGTGATTGGGTGTTGCCATAATCAAAATGGTGTTGTTACTGGAAGGGACAGGGAAGGAGAAGCAGCAATGTGTCAGATTAGTGCTTAATATAGATATTTTTTTTTTTTTTGTCTTGTAACTTAATTACTTGGGTCTCCCTATTTCTAACTTGGATCTTGTATTTTGGCTTTCTTTTGCTCTGCACTCGCCCAAGAAACACTCACTTTGCCTATAAGTGTTTCAATTTCCATTGTCTTTAAGCAATGTTGGGGAAAGGATATTTTTTTCAGAACATAGCAAGAGCTGTTGATCTATCCAACTGTAAAACAGAGAATAGAAATTGTATATTTTGCTTGATTTTACTGTTACATTAAGAAATAGATCACAAAAGACATAATCTAGAGACAGGACGTCGTTCACACGTAAGAACAGCACTCCATGGTTGCAGATGCCGAGATACCTTCTTGTATAAGCAGCGGCATTATCAGTGAGTTACGCGCATTCCTAGTGGAAAGTTAAGTTTGACTGGCCCACATGGAGCAAAGCATGCCTGGACCACCTCTCTCAACTGCTGTGGTATTAGCAGCATCATGGATCTCAGCTGATGTGTCCAGTTCAATCAAACTGTGCTGTGATCCCAGAAGAGCTCAAGACTCACATCGGCTGGCTGCAATGCAACCTTATGTCTAAGAGAAAGGTGAGTCATAGCTATTTACATAGAAATGATTCTCAGTAACAAGGAATTGCAGATTTTCCATTGCTGATGTTTGTAGGCAATTTAGATGAAGACAGTGAGCAGTTACCTTCAATTGTACTTCTGCAGAATGTCCTGTTTCTCTGTTCCAGCTGGAGTGATGTAGTGTATCGTAGTGTTTGCATGTATTTTTGTCTTTGGTGCTACTTTTAAGAAATGTGTAAGAAAGCACAGTGGACAATTTGGTGGGCAAAGAGGCAGACTGCAAATTGTGTGTTCTCACTAATATCTATCTGTGGAGGAATAATCACCCAGTCTTTTTACCACTTTCAAAATTTGTGTGACTTGAATAGAACTTAAATTGCTTTGGGCCAGGATGATTTCTTTCTGAGTTGTACAGTATCCAAAATACTGGAACCCAAATGTGTTCAAATCTCCAGCTGTTATCTTAAAATCTTGTTTCTTTGACTTTTATGGTGGTTGTTTTTAATACGAATGCAATATGATGTTTTTCTAAACTATTGTTTGTAACTCTAAACTATTGTTTGTATTTTCTTGTGTTTATACATGCTTTCAATAGTCTAATTAATCACTACTGTGGAAAAAAAAAAACCCAAAACACTTAAAAATAGAATAATACAGATTGGGTCAATGTTTTTCACTTAGATTCTAAGATGACTTACCCTTTTTTAGCCATTAACTTACAACAGGAGAATACAGTCTCCTGTAACTCACATCAGACGCTTTTTGTCTGATCTGCAAGGTCCTTGGAGCATAAATTGTATCCTACTTGATTATAAAATGGCCACCATTGTTGCTTGACTGATAATAGGATGCTATCTATCTCCAACATGTACAATGGCCTCTTTCTCCTCCTTCATAGTAGAAAGGCTGGCAAAAATGATCTGGTTTTGGTTTTGAATGGTTTAATTTAAAAAGAGAAGAATATAAACACATAATTTTACTATTAGGAAAGGTTGAAGTCCTGGCCAAGACTATGACTTGCAAACAAATTAGGGCCAGAATTGTCTTACAGAATTAAGGCTTCATTGCTAAAATCTTCATTGTTGATCTGCATGTTGAAGAGCTACGTTTTGGGCCAGGCATGTCTTTGTTCAATTCCTGTCTTAAGTCAACTGCTACTGAGCTGCTTTGTTTTTACAAAGTACTTTCTGCAGGCAATTAATATCTCCTGGAAAGCTTCAGCGCAAGCTTTGGTTAAAGTTGCACAATCACTGAGGTTGCCAAATAATCACATGGAAACTTCCCGTGATGATTTGTTTAAAATCCCCCAATAACCCATAATAAAAACCAAAGCACCAAAACCAACTGCCCTGCCTCCCCCCAAGAAAACCACAACCATCTTGTGGGGGGTGGAGATGAGATGCAGAACAAGAACCCACAAAAAACCCTTCCAAAACCCAGATGTGTATAAGTGTGAACAGTTTGTAAATCACTGGAAGACTGACAGCTAACTCTAACAGAATTACCGTGCACTAGTTAGCTTTTCCAGTGTGCAGGGGAAAGAAGATCTTTTTCCTGGTGCATGAAGCATACTAAGCCTTACCTGCTGCCTGAGGTACCCAAGACTTGCAAGGTTCCAGTTCCTCTGGCATTGGCACCTGTAGTGCTCTGAATCACTGAAGAGGTAGCTAGTACAAAAGGTTCCAGTCATACCTGAGAAATCCTTGTTCCTTGACAGCAGGGGACGTGAAGGGCATGTTTTAGCTTAAATGTGTTTTTTTTCAGAGTTTCTTGAAGTGACCCAACTAAACAGCTGTCTAGGAAATTCCTTTTCGGTATTTGAGTTGTGCTTGAGGCTAGGTTATGGAAATGTTCAGCTCATCTTTTGAACCTCTGACAGCTGAGGCTACAGATACCCGCTTCCCAGCAGAAAGCAGGTCTGTGCTTCACACTTACGGGAGGGCTCTCTGCCTTTAGCAGAGGCAGAGAAATCCTGGGCAGAAGCTCATGACCAGGAGCAGCAATGTCAAAAGAAAGAGATTTTTTTTTTTTCTTCTCTCTCTCTTAAATCTGTGCTTAAGACAATTGGTTTAAAAGAAGAACTGCAGTTTATCTTTTGAGGGGGTGAGGGCAGGAGGAGGTTAGGGGAACACACTGATGAAGCTGCTTCTCTTTCATGAGAAGGGGCACGCACGCTGCCTCAAGAGCCAAAGAGTGCTGTAGCCTCTGGTGGTAAAGATGGTAAATCTGCACTTAGTCTTGGAAATTATATTTACAAACTTATTACTTGGTAATCTTTTTAATAAAAGCAATCAGTAATGTGACAACTGAATTGCTACTATATAACTTCATATTAGCCTATAAATTTTAAAGATGTAAAAGACGATGCTCTTGCCACTTTAGTTAAAAGAATTACAGCCACAATTGATGTTAAGCAGAAAAGAATTATTCTGAAAGCAAGTTGGGGTTGCACAGAGTAACCCTGAAAAAAAGTTACCTTGGAGAAGAGTCGTGTAGAGCATGAAAAGAATCAGATAAAAATCCAGCTGACAGAATCGAGAGGACAATTGTTAATGTAAAGAAAAGTAAGTTTCTTAATTGAAAGGTATCAGTATCTTTTTTTCTTGGTTGATTTGGTAATTCTAAAAATAAATGTTTAGTCCTTGTGGTTTCAGTGTCCAGTTTGAATGTCTGAGGCAAGCTCCCTCAGAGACGCAAAACTGGAAAAGCAAATAAAACCAAATTAATCTTTACCATGTGTCAAGATTTCTAACTCAAACTTTCTAGATTTAGGTTTTGCGGGACCTGTTGAAGCTAAGCATTTTCAGGGACAATGGTGCTGTGTCATCAGCAGGTGTCAGACCATGAACGTGCCTAATGGCAGAGCACTGGCACAGCACACAACGTGTCTATAGTGCAATTACTTGTTAATATGCAATTACGGCAAATTTTATTTCGGTCTTATAGCGCCAGGTGATTTAGATGAATTTCAGTTATCTGCAGACATCTAAAAATTAGCAGTCTAGACACCTCATACAGGCCCATAGAGGCCCAGGGACTGGCATCCCCAGAGGGCAAATCATCCTATCCTGAGATAATGATCTAAGGTAGGTGGAATGAATCACTTTGAGGAACTTGTTTCTGTCAGCTGCCTAAGGACTGTATAAGATGTCTAGACGCTCAACATTTGGATAATTAAATGTAAGAGGAATCCCACCCAGAAAAACAGTAGCTCAGACATCATGTTAGTAATTCGAATTAGTTTCCAGTTTTAGATATAATTTACCCCTCTACTCCCCCACCCCTCAGAACAATCTGGTAGGTTCAAGTTTACAGGAGCCATAATCACGCTCTAAAACTTCAAGGGAGATTTCCAAGAACAGGCTTCCCTGCAGCTGGTAGCCAGCTACCCGTTCCCTTCATGTATCGGCTTTTATGAGGTGGGGTTTTTTGGTACATTTAGGGTTTTTTCCAAATGGTATTTCAGGTCTGCTCCTTCGGCAAATGTCAACAGCAAGCTTTTTCTCATAGTGTCAGCTAAACTTAAGAATTACTTCTCGTGCATCTGTGAAAACAGCGAATCGGTGTGTGCGAAATCAAGACGGGATGCTCAAAGTTTTGTGGTAAGTAGACAAAGACAGTGTGCAACTCACCCAGATTTACAGTGTTGCAGTCTGTGGGTGTATGTACTGGTATCACAGGGGGGCTTGGGCTGACATACGTGTAAGATAGAGCCGTTCTGATTCATGCACTAGGTTCTATGGAAAGCCTTTGCTTTTTCTAGTGTGTATTTCCAGGGTGTACTGTCCAGCTTCTCAGCTGCTGTTTATGCATTTTACTGCACAGATAAGTAAGTGCATTACCAGGATTCAACTCCATTTTTATTATCTTGAACGTTCCCTATTTAAAGATGAAATCCAAAGCTCATACAATGTCAGAAATAACAGTATTACCTGAATTTATATTGTTTGACTGAGGAGCAGTCTGTTTATAAAAGCAAGAGGGAAAGGAACAGTTTGAAACAAGGAAATTTCCTCTTACAAACCACATTAAGCGTGCAGAGTCTTCTAGGAGAATACGTAAAATATTAAATTAGTTGTGTGTTGGCCTACTTCCTGAATTTTTTTCAGTCCTTCATGACAATTACTCTGGAATTTGCACTGGCAAGACTTCAGTACAGAGAGCTGCTACAATAACATATTCTTTAATATGGTTTATTCCAGCCACTAGACTGCTACACTCGGTATACTCCTTGTGACGGCCATGAGCCTCCACAGGTTTAACCTGTTGAAGCTTTGTGCCAAAATGCAGAGATAGGGGTGGGGACTTCTGGTTTTTATTGCGTTATGATCCTCACTGACTGAGCCACTTACTTACCTAATTGAATTTATGAATGGTCTTTCATCATAGCTAAGTAATTCATAGTCTGGAAAATTAATTGAGTGGGTATTGTCATGACATTTATTCTAGAGATGCAAAACTATGGGAAATTGCAGGTCACCATGGAACTATTCACTGGAGTGGGAAATGAAACTGATGATAGACAGAGTGAGTAATCAGTTACTTATGTGCTCCTGGAAGAAATGCAGTACACCTACCCCCGTTCTTGTAACTTTGACATGCTTGGCACTTGGCGAGGGCGCCACTACAAAACAGCAGGTTTTGTACAAAATTGAGACAGTGCTGTACTTTTCAGACTGGCTCCCTGCACTACATGCTTTGAGAATATTTGAGGTTAGAATGTCAGGTGTATGCAAGTATGGATCCTGTTTTGTGTTGATAGTGGGAAGGGGGATTAGTATTAATGCTTCTACTATTGAACAGAATCTGAAATTAACTCAGCAAGCTCAAAGTAACTGAGTAACTAAGGGGATAGCATTTGTCTAGGAGAACGAAAGGACTACAAGTAAGTGGGGATATATAGAGTATGTATAGAATGTACATATACCAAATACACGTCTATGTTTGTATACATATAGAAAAAAACAATGCATCTGGCCCAGAAGGAATGCAGAGAAGGCCTAACACGCGTGCTCGGTGCCTTGGTTATTCCTTGGCTGTGGAGAGCACCTGCTTTCTAAAGAGGCGGCTGTGAACTGTTTCTCCAGACTTGTATTTGTGTGACATCATCTCATCACTGAATCGTATCGCAGGAACCTGCAAAATTGATTTCCTCAGAATGTAAATTCTCAACACAAAAATGTTATACTTTGGGCTTACAGTTTGACTAATATATAGGAAAATTGTTAAGAGACCAATTCCAATTAAATATATTTTCAAGTATCTGATCATATCCTGGCTCCCTGAGCTGCTGCAGAGGACAGTACTAGGCCTGGCTAACAGCAGAAACAAAGCAAGCCTCTACCACCGTGAGCCCTAACTTTGGTGTAAGTCAGCATTACTGGGAATATTTAGTTCAAATCTCTGAGAAAGGCCAGCTGCCTAGTACTTACTCTACACTCTAAAAGGATTAAATCTGCAACTCTCTATGAAGTCTGTAAGAAGATGCAATCATTCCTTAAAGGGTTAAACAAAATCATCACAGAAATGCAAATCAAGCTTTCACCTCTATTTTGATTTTAACTCAATTTTAATGCTCTTACTATTTTACCTTCCATTTCTCAAACTTCACTTTGTCCTGCCTACCAAAAAAGCCACATATATTTTAGAGCAGAACAAACCTACTTCATCAAACCAATTTATGATCCCTTTTCATTTCACAAACGTTAAGTGTTTTACATAGCTGCTTAGGTAATAAACTTCTGGGAATACTTCACACATCAGATTCTTCAGGCACTTTCACTGCTAACATAAACAAAAACTAAATGTAAGATTTATGCTGTTACAAACTTCAAAATATTTCAAGATAAAAATCCCCCTCAGAGGGTTGCTCTCCGCACTTCAGCCACGTATTTATGCCAAGTGTAACTCTGTTGTCATGGCTGCTTTGTCAACTCATAAAAAAACCCTTTCACTTGTCTCCAAACTACCAGCTGCATGGACTGTTAAAGGGAAAGGAGGTGGGTTCTATAAAATTAATCTAGATGAGCCTGTATCGCATCATTAACATCACCATGTTAAAAGCCGCACACACCATTCAAGGAACTCCTACCTAAAGAATCTTACCCCGTCCCAGAACCTCAGAGCTAAAGGCCTCATTTTCTTCTAGAGAATTCTTGGTCAATTAGAAGTGAAGCTTCTTCTGCAACACCTGGATAGGAGTAGATACAGGGAGGTGCTGTAACTAACTGGCTTGCACCTTACTAGAGAGCAAAGCTTTTCCACACAGCCATTTTTGAAGCAAGAGCAAGTCTCGTTTGGATGTCTTCTCTTAGTTGTTCTGGAAGCAGATGCAGAAGAAATCTGCAGAAATTGCAAAGCTATACTGATAAAGTCTCCTTTAAACTACTGGTTTTATTAAATCCTAGTACCTGCAACTATAGAGCTGCTGTACAATTCTTTTTTCCTTTCCTATTACAGTGAGCAGTTTAAATCTCAGCTGGTCTCTGGCCACTATCATTCAAGATCAAAAGCAGCAATGATTCTGAAGATACAGGAAGATGAGGTAATTTATGTGAGCTGAGGGGAAAAGCGGCTTCACACAATTGCATTTGATAGCCGAGTGCTCTGGGTGACATGTTGATGCATTCTGCCACTAGTCTCACATGATAATTTCCACTTCCCATACTTGTTCAAACTGTAATTGTATGAAGTTACTGACTTCAAAACTGGTTTGTATTGAATGCAACTGATTACTTAACTCTTTTCAAAATTAACATGGGTCTCACGTGGTGAGACTACTAAAAGAAATACTTGAGCCCAGGCCATTTTAACCACAGTGTGTACTTACCCCTCAGCCATTCTGTATTATTTCAATGTAATGTGGTGTATATCATCTCCTTTTCCTCCAGATCCTGCCCCCTCCTTCCAGGGGGGTGCAAAGCAGTCAGTGCTGCTTTCTTCTCTCCTAAACACCCTCCCTCATCCCTAGTTCGGTACAGTAGTGTCCCCCACCCAGCCCTTCTGTGTTTAACCTTGGCCAGACACACGTCAGTGGCAGGAAACTCTTGTAACAGCCCCACAGCAGTTCCCCACCCTGCAGGGCGTGGGGTGGAAGAGGAGAATCCAGGGAAGGGTAGGAGTTGCACCATCGCTGTTCATCAGCTTCCAAGGTACCAACCACCTCCTCCTGCTCCTTCCCCTCTAGGTTAGGTGAATACATGTGACACCAGTGGGGCCACATTGTCTCAAGAGGCCCCTGCACACTGTTACCAGACATAGGCTGCTTCAGGCACACCAGCTCCAGGCAAGAGCGAGCTCTCCCCTCTGCTGCACCAGTTTAGAGAAGCAGGAGCTGGCACTGAAGTCTTCTCACTGCAGCTGCTAGCCCGGGTTGCAACATCATAGGTGATAACCGTTTCAGATGCATTCTTCAAGACTGTGCCAGAATTATCTAATGATCTTTTGGATTTACTCAGTGCTCTGGAAAAGAAACCCCTCCCAACCCCAATGGCAGAGGTGGAAGCTTCCATCTGCTAACAAAGCAGGTCAACTAAGTCACACTTCAGAAAACTTTTGTTCTGTACCCATCCCTCTAAGGCTGCTTCCTGCACTTTCGCCCAAGAATAATGCCAGTGCACCCATAGGAAGATGTTTTGACTTTTGGAAACTCAAATCACAACACTTCCCTGAAATACCGACATTTAATAGAACTAAGCACCGGGGACAAGTGCAGCTTGAGAATGAGATCTAATCTTCTGCTTTTATCAAGAGTACTAACAAACACCTCCATCTATTACACCCATTTTTTTCCCCCCTCAGAAAAAGTGAAAATTGACAATGACTGCTCATTTTCAATGACCAACCCCTGGCTTCTCTTGCAGGAACCTTTACCTCCAATACAGACTGACTCACACAGCAACAAGAGCTGAAAAGCATGTCTGAGTGCACCAGGCAGCTCTTGACAGGGGAGAGAGGGAAGTTTCCTGAACAGTAACTGCAACCTAGTGCAGTTATTTCAGAAGGTAAACTTCATAAACACACTTCATCCTTGTTACCATTATAGGCACATTTTTCCAGCGCCCCCATGAATATAGGTATTATACCTGACATTTAACAAAGTAATACTAAAAAAAGCCATTATCATTTTAGTTATATAGGTTTAATTTTGACTGGACTTTACTATGTTAAATTGAGTTCGCTCCATTTACATTTAGAGTACAATGCAACTCGCAGTTAAAAGCCAGACAGAAGTTAGACAAACTGAACACCCCTCCCCTCTCCAGCTTGACTTGGTCACACTCCCTGCAGCCAAGCACTAAACACATGCAGTTCAAGGTCAGACGCTCCCTTTCCCTACCTATGGAAATACCCTTTAGCTGTACACACCGCTGTTTTACACCAGTTTTTCAAGAAACCAGATCTGTTCGCACTAATTGCACACAAGTTTTTCAAGTGTCTCATGGAGAGAAATTCTGCAGTTTAGGAGTATTTTCTACTGCTTCTGTTCTATTCCACATTTTTCATTATGGTTTTATGCTACAGGGGTTTTAGTCTTCTCTACCAAGAGCTCCTAACTCAGTGACTCGTTACAAACAAGCAGCAAAGCTTCCATGCACAAGTACGTAAGATCATAGTAATTACATTTTAGACTGGGCAAGAATACAAGGCTTCATCGTGCTTCTCAAACACCTACACCTTAACCTTCTCCAAAGCTTTGGCAAAAAGTATTGCCGCTTCTGGTTCTATCCTCCTGAGGTTTTCCCTAGGAATTGTTTTACTTCAACCTCTTTCTTCTACAACTGCTTTTTTCACCCTCACCTCTACAGTAAATCTAGTTGGGAAACTGGTGATTAGGACTGTTCTCTTTCATGACTCGTGGTTTGTGCCGGTCTTCAGCTTTGCAGCCCCTGGGGAGGAAGCACATAGTTTACCTAGTAAGCTACGACTGACGTACAGAAATGCTAGCGGCAGGCACCACTGACCCAATCCGTTCCAACAGCCAAGTCTGAACACCAAACCAACAGACTTAGAAACAATCACATTATTGAAACAATGCCGAGTTTCGCTACACTGCATCTTAGTACACTCAAAGTAAAACTGCAATTCTGAAACAGTACAATTTTGATTAGGAGTAAACAAACCTTGAAACTACTTCTATTCCTTTACCTCAGTAAAGGGTAGTTGTTGCAGAACTGTAACATAAAGGACATCCACTGGACAAGCATCTACCCAAGGATGGACATGAAGCGAGGGGTAAACCCTGCAGCCCCTGTAGATCGAGCGTAACCTATGTTACTCCACAGATGGAAAATACTTTTTCTATTTACTCTGCATGACTGGGATGAACGACATCATTAAGAAGCTTTCTGGAGGCCCCATCATAATGTCACTGCTTGCCACTGTTAGACAGAAGTGGCAGCTACATCAAAAGCAGCCAGCTCCCAACCTCAAGCCACCGAAGCGTATTTAGTGCTTTTCTTTCTCTCTTAATTGAACTAGTCCCCAGAAATATCCCCCTCCCCTGCACACTGCGAGATCTGCCCCGCTTCTGAAACGCAGAGGCCGTGTTTAAGTGTGATGGAATTTCTGATAGCAATTCAGGAAGTTAAATACCCTTTAGGAATGTGACTTGGTTCACAGAAGCAGAGTACCTTGACATACCAGGCTATGCATCGTACAGCAAGTTACTGAGGCATCTGAAGAAATCATTCACTTGGAAGAACCTAACTTAGAAGAGGCCGGTGCTCGTAACTGCAGGTTAGGATCCTGCCTTGCACCTTTCACAGCACACCACCACCAAGTGAGACACCCAGACCCACAGCCCCAGTCAGAGCACCTTAAGGTGCATAAATGCAAACTATCCTTTCCCGTCAAAGCAATCCCTTTTATCATCTCCAGTAGTTTTCTCCTACCTTTCCATCTCCCATAGTGCAGAAGACAGTACATAGTCTAAAGCACTTCCCATCACAGGCAAAACCAAGTTTCAGTCAAGGAGAGGCTACTGTTCTGCCATTAGAAATACAGCCCCTTTCAACAGTTCAAGTCTGAGCATCAATGAGGAAAAAAAAGAAGTTTCACTAGGGACAAGGTTCTAGGAAGTAAGGTATTTGGAATATTTAATAGATTACATTTCAAGCCTCTACAATGAAACATCATTAAACTTTTGCAAGATTTTTTTGCCAATTTGATTTGAGAAACAGGCAACCAAGTCAGTGCCACTTGATTAGAACACATGCATGTGACCTGGGAAAAGTTCAAAGCATGAGGAAGTTAACAAGCACATACTCACTGAAAAAGCCTACACTGGATCACAACGCAAACTCCTACCACTTCTTCAGCAGAATTTAATTTTTCCTTCTGCCACAGCAAATATGTAGTGTTTAAACTTGCCTGTGACCTTATTTAGAATTCCTTTGCAGGTTAAGAAAATTATTATAAAGATAATCTTAGGATGGTCCCAGTAGTCGACTCCCGCTCGTGTTTCCTTCCATAATTCAACAAGTTGTCAGTCAAGGGTTTTCTACTGGGAGACATTCAGGAACAAGTCAAGTATCACAATGTTTATTGATAGATACAAGTATATAAAATCAGGGCATGAACATGTCTTGATAAATTAAGTAGACTTAATTTCAGTACTATTATAGAGGGACCAATTCAAATTTCTCACCATGTCATGTTTCACACCCACAAAAACCTCTTCCAAAGGGCATTAAACCATCTCCTCAGCTGATCAGTTTTTGTGCAAGTAAACGGTTTCTTTTTTAAAAAGACTTGTGCACTTGCCCAGGCTCAAGGATATTAAAACCTAGCACATAAAGCCCATTACTAGAGGTAGAAATACAGGCAATATACTATTACGGCAACAACCATCGATTACAGTTAAGGATTCTCTGTAACAACCAAATGGATAATCAATATTGCAACAACTCAAGTATTACACTGAGCAAAGTGCATTTCTACAGTATTCAGTGTTGCTATTCAGTTTTCTAACTTAAAAACAGCCTATGATAACTGGCGGCAAAGAAGACCCTTGCAACGGACTGCTTCTGCTCGAGAACTTAGGATGTAATTATTGCATGCTGCTAATACACTGTTATCTAAACATTAAAGGTACTCTAAAATAGTTTTATTGTAGACTATTAAGACATACTACAAAAACCTTTTGCAGAGGATATCCTACTGACATACTTCTGCTTTAAATATTGTGAAACATTACAGCGGAATGAATTTTCGCAGTGGTTAGGTCAAACGCAGTTACATCATAGCAACAGTATGTTTGCACAATTTAAGGCTTTGGCTGGTTCTTTAGTCAGCTTCTTCTTCAGATTCTTCTTCTTCAGCAGTTTCCAGCCAGGTTAGCCACTGGTTCACCTGCAGTTACACAAAACTGGTTTAAGGGAGCAGGAATTATGTACTTCTGCAGAGCACACCTTTTTCCCCAAACTCCTTTAAAAAACCCTTCCGCCACTCCACACTAAATAGAGGTCTCTAGTAAAGAAAATAAAGACGTAGCTCATCTTCCCTCACTCCTTCCTACGGAAAAACTCAGTTTCAAGATCTACTAAGTCTTAAACACTGTTTGAAATGCTCTCAGATGCTCCAGTGCACCAGAGACCACAAATCTCTTCCCTAATGTTAGTGAATTTACCTGGAATAAAGCTTTGCCTTTCCCTGGAAACTCTTGAGTAATATCTTCTTTCCACGCCAAGAAGGCTTCTTCTTCAATGATCTCCATGTCATAGAAATGAACAAAGAAGCGCAGTAACATGCCTATGGAAGTAAATTTAAACTTTATTAGGCTTCACCACCTTTGGAACAGCTTACTCGACTCCAAGTAACAAGGCTGAAAGCCATACACAGCCACAAGCAAGCCGACACGAGTTAAATTTTGGATGAGCTCTTGATGCACGTACCTTTTGGAAAGTTATTGTTGTAGCAGTGCACCTGGAGCGCGTATAAAGCGCTCACTTGCAGATCAACGTGGTCATGGAGGAACTTCTGCATTACCGGCTTGAAGGAAAGAAGCAGTTGTTTTTCCTGCTCTAGCTGCTCTTTAGATGGAGCAGATGAAGAATCTGATTCGTCACTAGGTGGGTTTACTTCACTAGAAATATACTGCAAGAAACTGGGCAAAAGAGAGAAAAAGAGGTCAGTTCAACTGAAATACAGCCGCTAGATTTCACGCTCTAGAGCAGCAAGCCAAGCACTCTCAAGCTCAGTTTGCTAGCTATTACTGAAAAGAGGTGCCTCCACAATGGGTGGCTATTATGGCTGATTGTGCACCACAAAAATCCCAGCTTTGCTTCTTTTATGGCTATAAAACATTTTAGAAAAAGAATACGCATGTCAAGACTTCTTCCCAAGGAAGAGTAACGCTGATGCAAGCCTGGAGACCTGCTTTTCTTCCCAAGTACAGCGGGTGTTTAATACAGGGCAGGTTCAGTCAGAACAACGTTATCTCCCCTGGTTACTGTATCGTTTTCTGCAGAGCTCTACATCAGCCTGACAGACTCAGCGACTTACTGGTAGCTTAAGGTATTATGTCCCTAAACTACATTGAGATAGCATCTCACCTGGTCATCAATATATTCACAAATCCCTTATCTACATGAAGTTTGGGTGAAATGTTATCTTTAATCCACTTGTAGATAGCTTGAGGGGATGGATCCGATTTTATTTGCTTTAGCAGTTCCTTCTCCAGTTTCAGAAGGGGGAACAGGAAGCTGAGCCCCTTCCCTTCTAAGATCTCCAGCATGCGATCCTTGTTCTGGTCAATTTCTGAGAAGACAGACAGACACACTTAAGTGCTGGTGCTACTCAAAAACTATCATCAATGGTTTAGGAGTCTAACCACCTCTTAAGAAAGACCATTCTTAAAAATTATGACACTTGATTGCCTCAGAATAACCTTGTATATCATTTTACTCTAAAAAAATATAGAAAAACCATCTTGCACACACTAATAGGAGGTGTCACAAGAGCTCTGTGGTATCTCTTACCTGGTAACATTTTCTGCATATTCACTTTGCTTTGTTGGAACAATTCTGTTAGCCATTCCCGATCTTGTAACTTAGCTAACTGCTGAAGGCAAAGCAGGAAGAGAGGGAAATGGGTGCCACTTTCCAGTGGTTGAGCCAGTTCAGAAATGCTCACCAGTTCTGAAATAATGGCACGGGCTGCAAACTGTGCTAAGTAGGATTTCACCAACGGGATGTCCACCTCCAGTTTGGGACACTGGTCCAATACATTCAGGAATGCCTAAGAAACAGTAAAACACATACAAGTTCAAGTTCTGAAGTAATTTTTTTCTTGTGCACAGTAATACTCTTAGTACACAGGAGTCCTGCGTTTCTTTTCTTCATTGAATCACTTGCCAACAGGTTCCCCAACTCCAGTTCCTGAAATCCAGCACTTGTATTTCTTCCTTTCATCACTTTTTATACCCCCCACAGGTTTATACGTTGCGTTTATCTCCTCAGATAACAGGATTACAAGTACCTGTTACGCTGCCTTTACACCACCTAAACACCACGAATAGCAAGCGACAAGGACTGGGAGCCTATTAGATTACAATACCTGCATGAAGTTGTCACTTGTGGCTATTCCCTCCTGCTTGAGCAAGCTGATCAAACTACTTGCTTTCTCTTTGTCCTCATCTGATCTATCTAGGGATTGAATGATTACTTTGCTCAGCATCTCAGGAATGAAGTGTTTTGGAGCTCTCATTTCTCTCACAGTATTGACAGCATCATTAGCGTTTCCATTGTTCAGATACTCAGTCACAACAGCTTCCTAAAGGAAAAACAACCAAAATGCAGTTAAACATTTGGTTTTGAAAAACATATACAAGGCTTCAAGGAGCACTATTACACACTTAACTTACAGTTTGCTTAAGTAGCTCTTCTTTAGAAGGAGGTGGTTTCTTGGTGGTCTTTGCAGGCTTTTCTTGTATAAGTGGTGGATTTGTTTTAAGACCAAGTTGAGGAGGCTGAAAAAGATACCAGAATTTACTTGCAACACATGATATAAATGTAAGTACAAGTTTAAGAACACCAAGTACGTACCAAAGGCAAATGAAAGTCAAATCAGCTTTTCATACACTCTTTTTGTATATCCTGCTCAGTGAAACAGACCCACCCCCCCCTCCAGTATTAGAAACTGGTCTAAGTTTTACATGTACGAAGAAATGAAGTGTAGCCAAAAATATACAGCACATTTTGTATTTACCTGTCCCAAAGGTGGTGTCTGAGTGCGTGGTGGTTGAGCACTGGGAGGAATCATAGTTATCTGGGGCTGAAGCTTTGGCACTTGATTTTTGTTCATTAGAAAAGACTGAGCAGGTCTGAGGCTAATCTGTAAACAGATAAACCAGAAAAACCTCAAACTGTTTCAAGTATTCTGACCAAGAATACACAGCCACAAACGCAAAACAACTGATCCCACCGAAACATGACTTTTCTGTTTCTACAATGTTAACACTCAAACACCAGTTAAGCCACACATGTATTGAAATTGCCCCAAAAGCACACAAATCACAACTTGCTGCAAATTACTACTATTTAGTTCCATTGGTATCAAGATTTGAATTGCTCCTTTTAGATGCAGTATGTTAGAGACCCAAAAAAGATACTTAGCATATTTGCTGATATTTTACAGCCAAGAAAAAAAACTCAGTATACCAATTGCTCAGAAATCAAGATATGTCTGGTTAACACTCAAAATAAGAATGCAGTTTACTCTGCATTTGACATTTTGCCTACCAGCCAGTTTAAAAAAAAAAATAAAAAAATGATTTAGCCTGGTCCAGCACTTCAGGGTTTCTAAACTTCAGGATTTTCTGAAATTTTTGTTAAATGTATTGTTATCAGTATGATGCATGGGAACTGATGTCAGAGTAGTGTTTTTGGGGAGATGCGGGGGGAGGAAGGGACACCCCAAAAAATTGCCCTCATATCTCAGTCTTGGTCATAGGACGCTGGATACCCTGAAGAAAGGGAGGGATAAGGTGAAAGAGGAAGGGACAAAGGAGGAGGAGGAGAAAAAAAAAAGAGTTCCAGCATTAGTCCTCATAATAACGCGTCTTGCTATAATCATTGGGCAATATTTAGAATAGGCTTTAAGTAATGTAGGCATGTAATGTACCTCATCTGCATTAAGCTGTCCTTTCTTAGAAAACCGAGGTGGCATATCCTTCGACTGTCCTTGTTGCTGGGATAAGAGTCCCTGATTCTGGTTATGGTAGAGCTGGCTTTGCCCCTATTTCAGAAAGGGAGATATAGAGAAAGAAGTGCAGATGATGGAGTGGCGTACATCATATGGTATAGTAGTACCAGAGGGACCAGAGGAACAAAGATTCTATTTGCCAGGAAGGGAGAAAGAAGGACCAGGGGTGGTGGGAGAGTAGCATCTATCCCTAAAAACAGGGCTATCTTAAATAAAACACACCATTCTGACCCACCAAAGCCACATGCACCTTTTCTTGCAGTAAAAAAAAAAAAGTGTATTCCTTGCATCTCTTGCAGAATTTAAAAAGTGGTTTAGAATTTTTATATCAGCTGAGCATCAGTTCTTATCAGAATCAAATCTTGAGAGAGTCTTTCAACATAAGCAGATTATAATCCATAACATACGCATCTGTAGAAGAGAGCCTCTAAACAAGCCAATGCCACCCTGTGAACAACATTTTCCTTACCTGACTTTTCAGAAAATATTTGCCTAGTTCTCCAAACTGGGATTGAGCAGAAGGCATGAGGTGACCCCCATGGCCATTGAAAAGTTGGTTTGAACGATGGCGTCCCATGGTGGGTGAAAATCTATCCTGAATAACTCCTGGACCAGTACCAATTCCGCTACCTGCATTAAGGAGACAGAAAGACAATTTTAGCTCTTTTTCAATACAGTACAGTCACAGTCATCACAACAGCCTTGCAGTTTCAGTGTACCTGGCATTTGTCCAAACATATCAGCAAGCCCTCCGAGTGGGTCCCTGTCAAGTTTCATCCTGGGTGGCATAAAAGGTCCCTCCAGAAAGAAGTCGCTTCTCATCCCTTGAGACATAGGAGCAGGAATAAAAACTCCCAGATCCTTTAAAACAAGAATTATACTTTTGGTCAGTTTGGAGTAATAGTCCCTAAGTCGCGTCTGATGGGAACCCTTAACCCCATTACTGTTACACTCTGATGGGAGAACTACTCATAACTGCACAGGGTAAGTTTTATGACAACAGCATAAGGATTCACTTTTAATACTTAAGCAAAAGCCAAACACAAGACTTCCCACACAAAACTTACTTTTACTGCATCTTGACGGATTTGATTGATAGTCTTTGGTCCATTGTCAAGAAAAGCTTTGCGAGGAACCCAGTTGTGTTCTCTCAACTCCACAGTATCCTTGGAACACAAATGAGTTATTGCAACAAGATCAAAGACATTTGTGACAAAAGAAAGCAGCAGTAAGCAATTTTATCATCATACCTGCAGCAGGAAACGAATCCTTGCTGGCAATTCCTTACTTGACATCAAGGAGCGCATACGGGCAAAGTACTGATCCATTAAGGACTGAGGAAACAAAAGTGACGTTGCAAGTGAGGGCTAATTCTATGAATCGTTTCAGGAAAGGTGACCACATTCAAGACATCTAAAGATCAGAGAGAGTACCACCCAGCTGTGTGCAGAATGGAGTTCCTCACCACATCTTTTCAAGCAGCATTTAAACATTCTCGCTTTTCTGACTTGCCAGTGACCCTAACTGCATTCTGGAAAGACATTCAGAGCCACTTCAAGGATTGGCTCCTTCTGCCATTAGGAGATATGATGCAGGAGCAACACCTGGCACTCTTTGCTCTCTGGAAGTCAGACCTCAGTTTTATACTTGTGAATTGAACACTGACTATAGAAGGTTCAGGCAATTAAAGTTTTAGCCATATAATTTAACTAGTTTAATGACCGCAGCAGATCTGTACGCACCTTGGCTTTTGCATGGTCTAATCTAGGTCCCACTGTCCTCATTATCTGACAGAGGCACTCCAAATCCTCCCCCATATCTTTGAGTTGGACTCTCTTCTTCTTTTCCAAAAGCTGAAATTTTAAGCAGAGAAATTAAGTATTTCAACACATAAAAAATGATAATTTAAACTAAGTCAAAGGCACGTGCAGAGACATTTTATCTTGTTCTGAAGACAAACAGACTTGAAAATTGGAGTTTTAAGAATTGCAACTTGAAGTACTTACAAATGTATGCACCTGCAAGTACCTGTGGTACTTCTGTCTAGGCCAAGCTACCTCTTTGCTTGGATACAATTCCCATGGCTTTGAACAAAGCCCATTTTACTTTTTAATTACACCAAAAGACTATTTCAAACAGGATGGGTAAAATAACTGACAGGAAACATTCTGGCGCTATTTTATGCTCCAAAATTCCAAAGCAGCACAAACACAGTTTTAGAAATCCTATTTTGCTCTTAAACCCCACCCAATCTGAATACTCACTGTTTTGATGCACTTATGAAGGATAGATTCATGAATAAGATCAAGCTTGCCAAGTTCTCCAATGAATTTGATGTTCCCCAGCATCTTGATCTTGGCAATGGCTCTCTGTTCCTCCTCCTCAGGGAGGAGGGGACCATCATGCTTATCATAGACTGAAAAACAAAGAAGGCCGTTTAACACAGCTGTGGAAAGCTAAGAGAAATAAATTCTGTATTAAAGTAGTTTTAAAGCTTACTATCAACATTTCTGGTTCGGTTTTCAAATTCATCTTGAAGTTTAGATATTAGGAGGCGTCTGAATGTCTGAGAAAAGAGAACAAAGTAAAACACTTCAGTTAAACGCAGCTATACACGCTAGCAAAACAGATCATCCCAGACTGAGATACACTCACTGTGCTTTGCTTCTGTCCTGGATGACTCTCTGCTGATGGGCCATCAAAGTTGGGTGCATCTTCTGCCAGTCGCAGACATAGTTGAGCATACAGTGAGCTATACTTTGGCTCTTCAAGGGCTTTGTCTACGATCTAAATAAATTTATTTGGAGTAAGGCAGCATGTAGTAGGATGGAAACATTAGGAAAGCGCGTTTCAAGACACACAATGGGATATCACCATACGGGACCTAGAACATCTCACTACTTCTTGCTATTTCATCAAACACAGAAACAATGGTTTTTACCGCTAGTTGTAATGGTGAAGCAAAGGGAAGGAGCTACTCCATGCTACTAATGAGCTTCTATAATGCTTCGCCAACAAATGGGACAAATCTGATGAGAAACTTCCCAAGTTTATCATCAGAGCACTGATGTTAGTCTCATCAATCTCATCTCAAACAATGTGACATGACAGTTAAACCAGCTGTACCAAGAGGTGACCTGTGGTAGCTGTTCCAAGCCCATTAGGCTTGTTCATCAGGAAAAGAGACGAGATAGAAGATTACTAACTAACATCTCAGAATGTAAAAAAGCAAACTAAAAACTTTCCCTATCATCTTTAGTGATTCTGGAGACTTCTAAAACGCAAAGCTACAACATTAAGTTCACCTCCTCCCTAGTAAATCCTTTTTACACAAAAAGCAGGAATGATACTTCTGTACATTTGGATTATTTAACAACACATTAGCCATGTTATTTCTGTCTCCCATCAAAAACAGTGAACCTCTTTATTTCTAGCATGCAATCAAACTTTAAAGAAACACAGCCAGCTTACCAGCAGTATGACCCCTTTTAGGATGAGCTTAGATTCTACACCCACATTGAGGAGCTCAAGGCATAGCTTGTCAAACTTTTCAGGAGTAAGCTTATTTAGTATGCTAGAGGAACAAGCGAAAATAAAAACCAAGGTTACAGATACTTTAAGTACACTGTAAGTAACTTTAAGACTCAAGTTTACCTTTACAACCCAAGTCTTAAAAAAAATAAAATCTTAACAAGTGCAATTTTGCATTCAATTTTTTAATTTTTAGATACTATTGAAAAATCTAATCCTCTTGCAAGAATTACTTCTGAAGTGTTTGCTGCTGTTGGCCAATCAGTTTCCCTCCTCCTTTCTGAAGGACACCACACCCCCCCACAACCCTTCCACAGAACTCAAGATTCATGTCTTCCTTTCCTCCAGCCCATTTATTAGATGAAGAAAACAATAAAAAAAGACGACACGTAAATATACAAAATCTTACAAAGAACTTACCCTCTTACTTTCCTGAAGATTGCATCATGTCGTTCTTTGTCGTTTGCGGAGTCGTCATCTCGTCTAGTGCTTCGTGAAGGAATCCATTTCTGAGCGTTTTGCCCTGGGGTTTTCCCCAGGAACTCGCTGTAAAAACGTTAAGAATACAATTCCTCAACAGAAACAATTTCAAAAACTGGCCTTTTAACCTTTCAGTGTTGCCTTACTCAGCTCCTTTTGTTCCTAGCTTTTTTCGGAGCATGCACTTACCCCATCAACACTGCAACATCTGTTGCTAAGTAAAGTATTCCCTCAACACTAAAAATAACAGTAGCAATACTGATAATATGAAAATACCCAAGAAAACCCTCTCAACTTTTACATGAAAGGCATGGAAAAGCCTGTGCACCTCCTATCGCTCATGATAGATGCTTTCAACAGATTTTATGCTACCCTGCCACAGACTGGAGGCCATTCGCATGTCACCAGCTCAGCAGGTAATCCTTGTACAACTTTAAAGACACTCTATTTTTAACTCGATATTGGCCAACAAGCATTCTGTCTTTAAAATGAGACCAACTCGAGAGCAAGACAACATACCTGTTGCTGGCAGTCTTGGGATAGTGCTGAGGTGCACCCCTACCACCTCCTCCGCCTGAAGAAGCACTGTTAACAACAACCACGTAATCTCGCGTAAGTTGAAAATCCCAATGCTTTCATAAAACAAATTTAAATTCTCCTCAAAGGACAGTCTCCACTGCCAAGTGTTCCTCGAGCAAAACCCAAACCCGCTAGTACCTGAAACGAGAAGCACCCCCTTCTGCAATCGCACTCTCCACTTTGGCGGCTTGACAACGAAGAATCTTCAAAAGAATAAAATTAAATTGACGGGGTGGGGAAAAACAAAACCTAGAAAGACAAATCAAGCATTCATATTATAGTAGTTTTACTAGTAGCCATAATATCCAACTTCCAATACAAGTACAAACATTCATTAGAGAAGAGGAACCCTCAACTCTGAACTATACAAGGTAAGAAAACTATGCAATACTTGGGATACACACAGCAAGGGCAATTTCATTCATTACAGCCATGTTTTCCAACAGAGGCGAGGGAGGAGAGGTAAGAGAATCACGGACTGAGAAAAAGCCTTAAGTTTACCCTGTCAATCCCCAAAAAGCATTAAAAAAAGTGTTGGTTTTTTTTTAATGGTAGTACCAGCATAATTAAACGAATCCTTTTATTGATGTTTTACAAATCATGATTAAATATGGCAAGGGCAAGTGGTCAGGTACCAGACGACAAACGCACCTAATACAGTAACAGGGATGTATTCTACAGCCAAGTCCAACCGGCCCATTAAGGTAATAAATAACGAAAAAAATATCCACCCCTCCCCACGTCAAATTTTATCTTGCAAGCCAGCAGCACGAAGAAATATTTCCCTGCGCTGCTCACGTAGCAGCAAGCTAATCACGGGGGTAGAAACGCCCGGGGACCACACAAAAAAACCGTAGGCATTTTGAGGCTCCATCACAGC